>CAWVRF010000176.1:0-61000 GCA_963932465.1 Maratus speciosus | reverse complement strand
GCAAATTGCAAATCTGAGTATATGTTCGTTTTGCACCGGTTTCGCACCGTTTTGCACCCTAGTATGGAATTTTACACACTGAAATAAAAATAGTTATAAGCAAAACAATATGGCGGGGCTAACTTAATGTTACGTTAGCCCTACCGAAACTCAAACTGAGCAAATTGCAAATCTGAGTATATGTTCATTTTGCACCCGTTTTGCACCGTTTTGCACCCTAGTATGGAATTTTGCACCCTGAAATCAAAATAGTTATAAGCAAAACAATATGGCGGGGCTAATTTAACATTAAGTTAGCCCCACCGAGACTCAAAAATGAGCAAATTGCAAATCTGAGTATATGTTCGTTTTGCAACCCTTTTGCACCGTTTTGCACCCTAGTATGGAATTTTGCACCCTGAAATCAAAATAGTTATAAGAAAAATAATATGGCGGGGCTAACTTAATGTTACGTTAGCCCCACCGAGACTCAAAAATGAGCAAATTGCAAATCTGAGTATATGTTTGTTTTGCACCCGTTTTGCACCGTTTTACACCCTAGTATGGAATTTTGCACCCTGAAATAAAATTAGTTATAAGCAAAACAATATGGCGGGGCTAACTTAACATTAAGTTAGCCCCACCGAGACTCAAAAATGAGCAAATTGCAAATCTGAGTATATGTTCGTTTTGCAACCCTTTTGCACCGTGTGGCACCCTAGTATGGAATTTTGCACCCTGAAATCAAAATAGTTATAAGAAAAATAATATGGCGGGGCTAACTTAATGTTACGTTAGCCCCACCGAAACTCAAAAATGAGCAAATTGCAAATCTGAGTATATGTTCGTTTAGCACCCGTTTTGCACCGTTTTGGACCCTAGTATGGCGTTTTGCATCCTGAAATTAAAATAGTTATAAGCAAAACAATATGGCGGGGCTAACTTAACATTAAGTTAGCCCCACCACCACCTCTAATTGAGCAAAATACAAATCTGAGTATATGGTCGTTTTGCACTCGTTTTGCACCGTTTTGCACCCAAGTATGGTGTTTTGCACCCTGAAATCAAAATAGTTATAAGCAAAACAATATGGCGGGGCTAACTTAACATTAAGTTAGCCCCACCGAAACTCAAAAATGAGCAAATTGGAAATCTGAGTATATGTTCGTTTTGCACCCGTTTTGCACCGTTTTGCACCCTAGTATGGAAATTTTCACACTGAAATAAAAATAGTTATAAGCAAAAAAAAATATGGCGGGGGTAACTTAGCATTAAGTTAGCCCCACCGAGACTCAAAAATGAGCAAATTGCAAATCTGAGTATATGTTCGTTTTGCACACGTTTTGCACCGTTTTGCACCCTAGTATGGAATTTTGCACCCTGAAATCAAAATAGTTATAAGCAAAAAAAATATGGCGGGGGTAACTTAGCATTAAGTTAGCCCCACCGAGACTCAAAAATGAGCAAATTGCAAATCTGAGTATATGTTCGTTTTGTACCCGTTTTGCACCGTTTTGCACCCTAGTATTGAATTTTGCACCCTGAAATAAAATTAGTTATAAGCAAAACAATATGGCGGGGCTAACTTACATTAAGTTAGCCCCACCGAGACTCAAAAATGAACAAATTGCAAATCTGAGTATATGTTCGTTTTGCACACGTTTTGCACTGTTTTGCACCCTAGTATGGAATTTTGCACCCTGAAATCAAAATAGTTATAAGCAAAATAATATGGCGGGGCTAACTTAACATTAAGTTAGCAACTTAACATTAAGTTAACCCCACTGCGACTCAAAATAGAGCAAATTGCAAATCTGAGTATATGTTCGTTTTGCACCGGTTTCGCACCGTTTTGCACCCTAGTATGGAATTTTACACACTGAAATCAAAATAGTTATAAGCAAAACAATATGGCGGGGCTAATTTAACATTAAGTTAGCCCCACCGAGACTCAAAAATGAGCAAATTGCAAATCTGAGTATATGTTCGTTTTGCACCCGTTTTGCACCGTTTTGCACCCTAGTATGGAATTTTGCACCCTGAAATAAAATTAGTTATAAGCAAAACAATATGGCGGGGCTAACTTAACATTAAGTAAGCCCCACCGAGACTCAAAAATGAGCAAATTGCAAATCTGAGTATATGTTCGTTTTGCACCCGTTTTGCACCGTTTTGCACCCTAGTATGGAATTTTGCACCCTGAAATCAAAATAGTTATAAGCAAAATAATATGGCGGAACTAACTTAACAATAAGTTACCCCAATGAGACTCAAAAATGAGCAAAATGCAAATATGAGTATATGTTCGTTTTGCACCCATTTTGCACCGTTTTGCACCCTAGTATGAAATTTTGCACCCTGAAATCAAAATAGTTATAAGCAAAATAATATGGCGGGGCTAACTTAACATTAAGTTAGCAACTTAACATTAAGTTAACCCCACTGCGACTCAAAAATGAGCAAATTGCAAATCTGAGTATATGTTCGTTTTGCACCGGTTTCGCACCGTTTTGCACCCTAGTATGGAATTTTACACACTGAAATAAAAATAGTTATAAGCAAAACAATATGGCGGGGCTAACTTAATGTTACGTTAGCCCCACCGAAACTGAAAAATGAGCAAATTTCAAATCTGAGTATATGTTCGTTTTGCACCCGTTTTGCACAGTTTTGCACCCTAGTATGGAATTTTGCACCCTGAAATCAAAATAGTTATAAGCAAAACAATATGACGGGGCTAACTTAACATTAATTAGCCCCACTGAGACTCAAAAATGAGCAAATTGCAAATCTGAGTATATGTTCGTTTTTCACCCGTTTTGCACCGTTTTGCACCCTAGTATGGAATTTTGACCCTGAAATCAAAATAGTTATGAGAAAATTATATGGCGGGACTAACTTAACATTAAGTTAACCCCACTGCGACTCAAAAATGAGCAAATTGCAAATCTGAGTATATGTTCGTTTTGCACCGGTTTCGCACCGTTTTGCACCCTAGTATGGAATTTTACACACTGAAATAAAAATAGTTATAAGCAAAACAATATGGCGGGGATAACTTAATGTTACGTTAGCCTCACCGAAACTCACAATGAGCAAATTGCAAATCTGAGTATATGTTCATTTTGCACCCGTTTTGCACCGTTTTTGCACCCTAGTATGGAATTTTGCACCCTGAAATTAAAATAGTTATAAGCAAAACAATATGCGGAGCTAACTTAACAATAAGTTAGCCCCACTGAGACTCAAAAATGAGCAAAATGCAAATCTGAGTATGTATTCGTTTTGCACCCGTTTTGCACCGTTTTGCACCCTAGTATGGAATTTTGCGCCCTGATATAAAAATAGTTATAAAGCAAAACAATATGGTGGGGTTAACTTAACATTAAGTTAGCCCCAGCAGCATTCAAAAATGAGGAAAATGCAAATCTGAGTATATGTTCGTTTTGCACCATAGTATGGAATTTTGCACCCTAAAATCAAAATAGTTATAAGCAAAATAATATGGTGGGGCTAACTTAACTATGGCGTTTTGCACCCTAAAATTAAAATAGTCATTCGCAAAACAATATGGCGGGGCTAACGTAATATTAAGTTAGCCCCACTAAACCTCTAAAATGAGCAAATTGCAAATCTGAGTATATGTTCGTTTTGCACTCGTTTTTCACCATAGTATGGAATTTTGCACCCTGAAATCAAAATAGTCATAAGCAAAACAATATGGCGTGTCTAACTTAATATTAACTTAGCCCCACCAAAACTCAAAAATGAGCAAATTGCAAATCTGAGTATATGTTCGTTTTGCACCCGTTTTGCACCATAGTATGGAATTTTGCACCTTGAAATAGTTATAAGCAAAACAATATGGCGGGGCTAACTTAACGTTTAGTTAACTTGATCATTGCCTTAGTATGAGAAAATGCAATTCTGAGTATATCGCCGTATTCCACCCTCGAAGCAAAATATTATGAAGTAGCTAATATAACATTAATTTACGCCCACCATTTTACCCGTATGTATAAGCCACATGTACGTTGGCATGTACAGGCGTTTTACACTATTTTGCTGCCAATTATTGCGTGTAGTATCCTAACAGGAAAATATTTATATGAATAATAAAAATGGAACCCAATATTATTTTACCCGTATGAGTAAAATTCAAGATTAAACGTATGGACATTCTGCACTCCTTTTGATCTGTTTTGCAGCAATCTATTGCGTTTTGCACTATGACACGCATATCGATATAAGGGAAAAACAAAATTGAGTGGCTAACTCAACATCAACTTAGCCTCTCCACCTTCCCCCAAATTCTGCAAAATTTAATTTTGGATATATGGGCAGTTTTGCATTGTTTTTCAACTTATTACGGCGTTTCACTATCTATCACGAAAATAGATATCTGAAAAAAATAAAATGGATTTTTCTATGGATAAGTCCGCCACCCGTATATGAGTGAAACTCAAATTTGAATATGTTGGCATTTTGCATCCTCTAAACATAACACGAAAGCTGATATAAGAAAAATGAAACAAACTATAGGGAATAGTTCAACATTTTCCCTCCCCGTCTCCATACAAATATGACAATTATTGAATTCTGATTAAATAAGCATTTTGCCCCAGTTCTACGCGGATCTCAGACTTTCTTTTTAATTTCCTTTTTCTTTCAATTTTTTTTTAAACAGATAATTTTAAATAATTGTTAGAATACACATCCTTGTTACAAAAAGTTAAAATTTAAGAATCTAAACGTATTTATATCATTAAAAATTATTCTGATTTTTTGTGAATATTACGGAAATGATGAGACTGCTGAGATATGACGAAATGACATAAAATTCTAATTGAACAATATTTTAGTATACTACACCATATGGCCAAAGGTGACCGGCCACTTGCGATTTTTGACGTTTTCTTAAATATCTAGAAAAATACATGAGGAATTATCCTGAAACTCCAGGTGTGTAAACAAAATAGTACAGGTCATATATTTCCGTGAAGATTTTTTCCCGAAACCCCATAGGAGACCGTCAACAAATTGAAAAAGAACGAATATCTTTTGGAAAACCCTGTGAAAACTAATGTAACAAAAGCGTTCAAACTAGATTATGATTAAGTGCCTTATTGTAATAAATTGTGTTCATTTTTATGAGAATAGCATGTATATTCATAGAGAAATTCAAATTTGTATAAAAAGAGTCCCAAATTTTGCCAAGTTTTTTGCTTATAACGATGGACGTTGTATCCATATATCGATTGGTTAGTACCGGTACAGCATAGACAGTATTGCACATACTACTTTTTGATACAGCCCCTCATCTTTTTGCTTCCTATTTGGAATAACGGATTTTGAGCTTATTCTATAAACAAAAATTTTCAGACTTTTCATACTATATTTTTAAGATTTTCTCAAAAGCTGCTCTATACATTTAGCTAACACATTATGCAAATTATATTTTGTTTACATTCGGGCATGCGCAGTGAATCATTATTTAGTAAAACTACTCATTTTTCATACAATTTTTATTATTTTTTCATTCTGATTGCAGGGTATTGTGTACAATATTATTTGTAATATTTTCTGAAAAGAACTTTTTTTATATTAGGATCTCTACAAAATATAAGCAAAACACTTGGCAAAATTTGGAACTCTTTTTATAAAAACTTTAATTTCTCTACGAATATACGTGCTATTCTCATAAAAATGTATAAAATATATTACCAATAAGGCACTTAATCATAATCTACAGTTTGAACGCTTTTGCTACATTAGTTTTTACAGGGTTGTCCAAAAGATATTCGTTCTTTTTCAATTTGTTGACGGTCCCCTATGGGGTTTCGGGAAAAATCATCACGGAAATATATATATGACCTGTACTATTCTGTTTACACATCTGAAGTTTCAGGATAATTCCTCATGTATTTTTCTAGATATTTAAGAAAACGTCAAAAATCGCAAGTGGCCGGTCACCTTTGGCCATATAGTGTAAGACATATTCGTAAAAAATAAATACATTGATGTACTAATGTTGAGTAAAAATTTATTAAATGTAATTGCGGCTCATGGGTGATAAAAGATGGTAGTTTGTATTAGTATTGTTTATCGCAATTGACTTAATTCTTAACATAAAATTTCATGTGTACAAAAGTCTCTTATCATATACAGCGATGCATGACAAAATGAGTATTTTATCGCTTATCGGCAATACTTTTTAATATGAATTTTTAATTTTGCTATGCATTTCCTAGTTTAATTAAATTTTTGTGTATTGCGTATAAAAATATTTTGATCGTGCCTGTTCCTTTTTATATCATTCCTTATTGTGTAAAAACATTTTATATAGTGCTTTTTTAAATTTTAAAGAAATTTTCATGTTTAAAAGAGTGTTATTTCCCTAAATAACTTCTGGGAGAATATTCTCAACCCATGATAATAAGACAAAAAAGAATGACCAAATAGTCATGTCATAGAATATACAAAGCAGTACCGAAGATTTTTCAAAAAGTCTATAAACCACAAATCCTTGAAAATCATGTCATCCGATATCTCTCCCAATGGGAAAAGTAAAGTTATTTCATAAAATCCCTTTCGATCTAAGACTGTTCTGTAATTAAAACTGCTTAATTTCTGACTCATTTCATGATTCATTTTCGTTCTCAAATCCATGTCAATCATTGGCAGATTTTCTCATTCAGAAACTATGTAATCGAGCCATTTTTCCCTTTTTTGACAAGGGCGGAAGATTTTTCATTCACTATGCAATCGAAATTTGTTTTTCTTTTTTTCTGTAAAGGCGGAAGATTTTCCTGAAAATGATATAAAAGTGAACGTTTTGAACCAAATTTTCGGACGCTTTAGCACAGGACAGAAAAAACAGCCGTTCTGACACAGTAATCGCTCATATCTTAAAATGAAATTCATTTATCAGGAAAAAACCTGCTGAAATACAAGATACATCAATAATCAAGCCTGGAAACAACCTGAATTTATGTTTAGAAATGAGTCAACAAGTTTCACATAGCTAAATAAAGATTTTTTTTTTTTTTTTTTTTTTTTACCGCTTTTGATCTGTCTTCTCAAATATTATTTTGTGTTTGGCTTGATTGGGCTTTAGAACTTGATGCTAAGAGGCCACTTATATTTCGCCCTTCTTAATGAGGTTCTACTAGATAAGAATTCTACCAACCTATGCCCTCACTGGACCTGGAATTTGAAACATTCTCCCCCGCTAGACACCTGTATGTGTATAAGGTATCGAATGGCTGGAGATAAGAAGAGAATGCAAAGAGAGACTGTCCGTCGTTCCCTCAGCCTGTACTAACGAAAAGAAACGATGAGAATACCATGCTCTGATTTTTTGTTTATTATACTCCATCTGAATTATAAATAGAATAGCCTTTGGTTACATCGCATATTCCGAAAAACACGAAAAAAAGCGCAATGCCGCGAAGATATATTTGACCCCTAAATAAAAAATAATAGGCATATTATAACATTTTAATAAAATAATTGTAAACAAGTTTACTTATTCTAATCGAGTCACATGTAAGCTACTTAAAAAGTGGTTTTAAAGTAAAACATTATTTTGGGAGATATAAGGGAAAAAAGAGCGATATATCTGAATGAGGGATGTAACAAGGCGTAATATATCGAGTGACTGCCGTATTAATATAATATATGCTGTCTTTGCGCCGGCAAGAGGGTATAAGGGAGATTCATTGCTCTGTCGTGCATTCTGAAATTTAATAAACTATATTTGTTTGTATATTTTAGAAAGTTAAATTAATTCGTTCCAAGAGAGAAAATAATAAAACCCTAAAAGAAAAAGAAACTAAATAATAATAATAATAATAATAATAATAATAATAATAATAATAATAATAATAAGCGTTTTGGAAGACAATATTGCAAAACGGAACACTTTATAACATAGGGTGCAGAAAGCACAGCGGACCTTCAAGTTTACTTAAGGCCAACTCCTTCGTTTAAAAGAAAAAAAATCGACGTTTAAATCAAAAAAGACATTAATTTTGCTCTTTTTTATTCTAATTGCAATTTAGGCTTGGTACAAACAATCCACAAATCTATAAAATTTCTTTCATTTCGGGTTCGGGTCGGGTTGCAATTACTATTTCGAAACAATCATGCCTCAAATTGTTAAATATATTTATCCGTATTAAAACATAGTATTTTTCATTTAAAAGCATATTATGGTCTTTTCTTTCTTTGGAAAATTGAATCAATTCGATTAAAACAGTTCAGAAATAAACTCGCAACTAATCATGCAACGCTAAATTTATACTTCTGCGTTTAAAAAATATCCGTGATTTTGTTAGAAATTTTCGCTTGGGAAAATACTTTTGAGGACCGTCTTAAACTTAAGAATTTAATTTTTTTTTTTAATCAGATTTTCCCCCCCTAACCTTTAAGATTCCATTTGTTATGCATGTGCTACATCGCTAGGAATGCTTTTTTGGATCTTTGTAGAGTTTTTAAAATTACCAGGAATTTTAAACTATTCACGAGCGGGTGGATTTTATTTTCTGGAAAATTTGGAAGTATGTTACATTTTAGAAATTCCGAAAATACTTTTTCTTTATTATTGTTAAGATAGTTCTGAAATGCAATCTCGCCACTGTTTTACAGATTCGCGATGTCAATTTTAATCATAGTCGCATAAAATTCGAAATTGCGCTTCTTAAAAATCTCGAAATCGAATAGACTTTTCTTATTTTCGATAGAGCAAAAGATCTGTTAGAAAAATTGGTCATAGCTGACAGTTCGGACGCGATATTCGGGAAATGGGCATTATGGGACAACAACCGCTTATAAATTAAAATGCATTATATTTATCGAAAAATGAAAAGTAATATTAATTTCAAAATCCCTTCAATCATCATGGACGATGATTTCTAAATTTTACATTTGAAAAAGTCGGAAAATGTGTAAAAATCCTTCCCGTAAAAAACAATTAAAAAAATATCCTTAATTAATTTAATAAAACATTTTTCTTAAAATTCTGACGTTAGAAGCATCAGAATGAAAACAATTAATGTTTTTTTTTCTAACTTTTAAGACTATATTTCTTATTACACGTACTACCAGGTGGGTTGATCTTCCGCGTTTCCGCCGACTCCACTTAAAAAAAAGTCTTGTAATATTCTTCGCACGCATACACCCCCACCACCCACAGCCAAAAAAAAAAAAAAAAAAAAAAATCCTACCTGGTTTGACTGCCAGCACTCAAAGTTATTAACTTTTTTAATTTTTGGCTCTATTTCTTATTTCTTACTTTGATTTGTAGTAACGATAATATATAATCAATCTTCTAAATTTTCTCTTGCCCCTTTGCACCTTCTCGATATGGGGAAGCAGGAGGGAAAGGAAAATATTTAACTCTTCTTTTGGCAGTTTCGTTAGCCTCACTCTGTCATTGATTGGAGAATAAGTAATTGCATTGACTAATGAACGGATATAACCATAGCATATTATCAATATTTAAGGAAGATTAAAATCGCTTGGGACAAAATGGTATAAGAATCGATATCTGTTTATACACTATATATATATATATATATATATCGCCCAGCCCTACATACTAATACTCGAAATTCTGGTATTTAATCTATTTTTAAATGTCAGCATGGTTAGCTGGCACGAAAACTTAACGCGGCCCAATGCTTGCAACGGAATAGAGCCGTTTTTTTTTCTTTTTGAGAAATATAGGCATGGGTTGTAGCAATCGAGTCGTTGTTTTGAAAAACGACATTTTAGACACAGTTTTGTTTTGTTTTTCTTTAAATAAATTTGAAAAAAAAAATCGGAAGTTTATTTCACATTAGTTTTTAATAGTTAAATAAAATACTCATCTCTTTTTAAGACATTAAAAAATAAATTAAAACCAAATATTTCTTTGTAATTAAAAGCAAATAAAAAATATTTATATAATATTTTTTGAATATATTTAGTGACATCAATTTTTAAGTACAGCTATTGTTGCCTTTAACAAACATACTAGCAGGAATGACCATGCTAAGCTCGGTCAAAATTAGCTTTGTGTTTATCTCGATATATTATTTCCACTGAATCATTCTTGCTGTTTTAGTTACAATTAGTTTGATCCTGAGCCATAGAGACCCAAAATGACCCACTAATTGAATTTTTTTGAACATGCGACCTAACCCAATCTCTTCTCGAGCCTAAAAACGATCGAATACAAAATTTAGCGAAAATCGTCAGTCATTTTCTAGGTAAAATTAGTTTGACTCATGTTGTTCCAAAAATGACCCACTAATCAAAATTTATCGAACATGTGACCTATTCCAATGGTCTTCACGTACTGGGAAACGGTACAATGAAAATATTCGTCCAAATCGTTTGAACATTTTTGAGATACAGTTAACTTGACCCCGACCCATTATGACTCAAAATGACCCATTAATAGAATTTTCTTGAGCATGCGACCTAGCTCAGTGGTTTTCTCGTGCCCAGAAACGATATAATACAAAGTTTTGTCAAAATCGTTTGAGCCGTCTTTTAGATACAGATAGCTTGATTCTGATCCATTGTGACCCAAAATCCCCCACTAATCGAATTTTCTTGAACATGTGACTTAGCCCAATGGTCATCTCATGCCCAGAAATGGTATATTACAAAATTTTTGTGAAAATGTTTTGAGTTTTTTTTTTTTAGATTTAATTAGCTTGACCCTGACCTATTGGGACCCAAAATGACCCACAAATCGAATTTTCTTGAACATGCGACCTAGACCAATAGTATTCTCGAGCCTGAAATTAATAAATTACAAAATTTCGTCAAAATCGTTAGACCTGTTTTCTAGATAAATTTAGCTTGACCCACAGTGACCCAAAAATGACCCACTAATCGAATTTTCTCGAACATGTGACCTATCCCAATAGTCTTCTCGTACCCGAAAACGGTTGGATATAAAATTTACTCAATCGATTGAGCCGGTTTTTAGATATAATTAGCTTGACCTTGACCCATTATGATCCAAAATGACCCACTAATCGAATTTTCTAGAACATGTGACCTAGTCCAATCGTTTTCTTGTACCTGAAATTGGTAAAATACAAAATTTTGTCAAAATCGTTAGAGCAGTTTTTAAGATAAAATTTACATACACACACAATTTTTGCTGGTGTTATAATATAAGATTTTATTAAATGAGTAACTATGTTAAATTTAAAAGCTAAAAATTAAGAAAGTTATTTTCTAATCCATGGAACTACAAGTCTCTAAAGAAAATTTTTTTGTTTGTACAATAAAATTATTAATGACAATATTTTTGCTATAAATAATTCGCAAAATTTTATACTCATACTTGAAAAACAAAGGGTATACGGAATTTATAAAAAATAAATAAATGAATAAAAATACAGAAAGTATGACACATACCCTCGACTGCTGCCCTCGAAGGGGCTGGCAGGATTAATCTGATCAGTAGATAACGGCATAAAGATGGATCTCCGCAGGGGTCAACCAGAAGAATGTGGTGGAGGAAAACTGGCACGACATTCAAAAACAAAATCTTGAATGAAAAAAGTGTTACAAATAAAAAAATAAACTATATTGGCGATTCCTTTTATAATTCGTATGAAAATATTTGTTACCGTTTTAAAAATAATTCTCCAAGCTTTTCAATGGCTACTAAAATTTCATTCTAAATTTTTTTCAAAATTGTGTGCCAATAATTTTCCCTTAAAGAAAATATTAAGAAGGAAATACAGAAATTGTAACGTTGCAAGATAAATAATGCACGACAAACTGTTTTAACATAAATATTTTAAATGAAGAGACGTATTTACTTACAATTTGCGCCTTCTTTCAAAATTTTTAACCATAAATTAACAATTATATTAAACTAATATTAATAATTAATTTTTAAATTAACTAGTGGGCGCTGCCCCCTACGAGCTATGCTCGCCAACCCCCGTTCCAGGGCCGAAACTAGCCTTTTTTGCACCCGGGGCAAGCATGGATTTTGGCGCTCCTCCCTCCCCCCCCCCCCCTCCTCTTCGGCAAAGTATTTTACAAAGATAATTTTACTAATTTTCTAATAGCCGAATTATTTTAAAATATAAAATATATCATCTTAAAATATGTAATACTGAACTACGTAATCTACAATGGCGGATCCAAGAGGGAGGTTACGGGGGTCATGACTCCCCTCTGAGCATCAACAAAAATATTCTAAAGATCATTTTAAAAATAAAATATACAGTAGAGTCCCGATTATACGAGTCCTGCTTAACCGAGTTTCCGCTTTAACGGAGTTATTTTCTTCTGATGGACTGATGACTTCTATTATTATGAAACAGCCATTATAAATGAAGTGTTAGGTGAAGATGAAAGAGCAGCCGTAAAAAGTTAGAACTCTGATTTTCTGGTCAGAATGAGAAGATAAAAAAATGGCCATAATTTTTTTTTTTTTTTTTTTTTTTTTTTTTTTTGCAAATTGGCCATAATTGCAAAATTGGCATTGGCAAATTGGCCATAAACAAAAAAAAAAAAAATCCATTTTTTTTCTTCCCATTCTGACCAAAAAATCAGAGTTCTAACTTTTTACGGCTACTCTTTCATCTTCACCTAACACTTCATTTATAATGGCTGTTTCATAATAATAGTAGCCATCAGTCCATCAGAAGAAAATTATCCATTCCAAAGGTATAATACTTCATTTGGCACCCTTTCGTTCTGGCGCCCGGGGCACATGCCTCCTCTGCCCCCCCCCCCCCCCCTTAGTTTTGGCTCTGCCCCGTTCAGGCACACAAAAATCCAAAAAGCACGCTAATTTGATCGGCTTTAAAAATATTGAATTAAAATTAAAACAGTAGCGATCTCTCTGTAAACGGGTTTCCATCCGTTTTCCTTGGATTGGCGATTTTTAAAACCAAATCTGCTGCTGTTAAGAGATACAATGGCTATTTTCGTATTTAATTAAAAAAAATTAGTTAAACATTCGAAAATAAGCTAATGTAAAATGAATTAAGTAAACAATGTCATTGTCTCCCGGTATTTTTTAACAGCGCTATAAGATAGTTCTTTTAAATAATTCATTTTAAATGTATCGTTTCAAACTGACGTAATTTACACCAAAGTTTTATTTCTCTTATTAATATTCACGTGAAAATACTTTTGTTGTTAGAAGGAAATATTACTTGCGCTGTCTTCGAATTCACGATAATAGTTGAAAAGTTTATCTCAAAATATCTCGCGCAAATATATTTTTTAATTTAAATTGTTTTGCCATATTTTTTGGCCATTTTAAATATGACGTAATTTTCTCCATTTACAACTTTTAAACCATAATAATGATTTTTTTATTTTAAGACTTTGTTTCTCTTTTAAAATTCAAGTGTAAATATGGTTCTTATGACGTAATTTTCCTGCTTTTAACATGTAATCATTTAATTCTAATTTTAAAGTTTTTTTTTCCTGTTTATAATAGTCACGTGTAAATAAATTTTTAATTTGAAGTAAACATTATTGTTTGCGCTGTTTATGCAATTGGCAACAGTTTAAATTAATAACATTTTCTAAAATATGTAAAAAATATCTCTCGAAATGCTGAAAATTTGAATTTAAAATAGAAATAAAACCTCAAGAAAGGAGTCAAATAAGAAAAATAAATGCAATCTGCACACTGGGAACTTATAATGTATAAAATGATCTAAAAAGGATTAAATTCTCATGTATAGTTTTTGCTCCAATAAAACTTTTTTAATGGAACGATTTTGTCCAACTTTATCATTAAATATCTCTTAAAATAATTCTTTGATTTGAAAACTGTCTGCATCAGCTTGTTTATCAAACATTTCAGTTATCATATACCATCATTCATATCAAACATCACAGTTTTTTTAATATTAACGAAGAAAGGCCATGCTTAAGCATTCAAATTGGATGCCGATCTACCGGGAATATCTACGCAGATTTTCATTGGTCCATTTCCAAATCAAAACCTTTTTTCAATTCCTACTATTAGCTCACACTCTCCCTATATTTATTTATTTATTTATTTATTTATTTATTTATCTTGTTCATATTTATATATCTTGTTCAAATAAATATGCAATTTATTATCAAAGCATTTCGAAGAATGAATAAAGATGTGAATATTTACATTTCTTTATTTAAAGTATTAGTTGAAAGTACTTATAAGTTTCCTTTGACAAACACACTTTTTTATATAATATTTTGATCATTAAATGAATTTAATCCTTCACTATTACCTATCCGTAAAGAAAAATTTTGTACTTAATTAGTTATACCATTTCATAAAGAATTTAAAAAATTCCTTGTGAGATTTTTTTTTATAAAAGGAAAAATAAAGATGTTAAAAGTTAAAAGAGATTTAATTAATTATAAACATCTTAAATAAACATTTTCATGAAAAAAAGTAGACATTTTAGTTTCCTTCTGTTCTATCTCCTATTTTCTTTCTTTCTTTTTTTTTTTTTCATTATTGTTAGCGATTTTTCTATTTATCCCTATGGAATTTCTCAGTAGATTCCTAAAAAATTTTATCTATAAAAGCGAATTTGTACATTTAAATTCTAAAACTTTCGTGTATTTATAGATATGATATTATAACTAAAATTCATTAATAAATGCGAAAATTTGAAATTTATTTTAAAAAAGATTAATAAAATAATTTTGATTAGATTCATTTTTAATATACATCATTCATCTAATTTTTAAAGAATACAAGTTTTTAGAAATGTATGAAATCGTAAAAAATCAGCTAATTTAATTATATACAAAGTCTGTAAATAACTGCATAAATTTTTCATACTTATTAACGAATCCTTACATTTAAATAACATTATTATTTAGGATGATAGAAATGAGTATAGTTTCAAAAATATATTCATAATATAGTTTTCAAATGTAAAATATTTTTAGGCCTTAACGCCTTCTCAAAGTTACAGGTATCTGATCGGATATTCAATATAGCAAAAAGTATTTAACACTCGACTTTCAGTAACAATGTTATATGGTCTATGTAACCTTAAAAATTCTTAAACTACACTTAGCCAACAGATATCCATGTACGCAAATTTTGAAATTCTTTATCGTGCCGAAAAAGAGTTTTGTACGAATGTAAACTAAGACGAAGTTGTCCACTGGACGGTACTGAGCGAAATCGGAGATAACGTCGGTGATATCTAAGCGACTTCGTTTTCTTGAACCTCGTAAATTCCCCGACTTCCTCTCGGGAGAAGCCCCTCCAGTAACAGTTTACTGTTACTGATGAGAATACCGACTTTTAGGAAAACCGTTCAAATAAAGAAAATAGAAGGGTGATTATTAGAAGGATAGTTCAGATGCACATATGAGAAAGCTTCATTCGAATATTGGGATCCTTTCTTGTTATTTGCTTTTTATCGGTGCTGAGTCGAAACGCAGTTGATTTTACGTTTGATATGTTTAAATATTTTACATGCATATAAAATGCCTAGGAAAAAGTGTGTAGATAGTGATGCAGTGAGAGAAGCTTTGTTAAAGTATAAATGTGAGATCATTAACGATGATGGAGATATAGCTTTTAAATCGAACGACATATGGAACGTTATTTCACGCGAACTAGACGGGAAAATAACGTCATTAGCTCTTTATACAATAATGAAGAAAAACAGATATAATGTCTGGAATTCATTAGATTACAAACAAGAGACCAAAAAAGAAGAGAATGTGGCATCTAAAGATGAGAGCAGCAGTAGCGAAACTTCATCAAATGGTTCTGAGCAATACGTTAAGTTTGAAGCTAGCGTAACTTTCGAAGAATTTTCGAGCATGATGAAAGAAAGTATGTACAATTGTTCTGAAAAAAATAGAAAAACAAAATTAAGAAGTTATGTTACTTTAAAAGAAGGCTGGACTCACAGAATCAATGATATTATATTAGAGCACATTACGATTCCGTGTACTCTAATCTTCAAGCGATTTAAAATCAACCCTGAAGGTTTAAATTTTGCTAGCATTGATGCAAATTGCAAAGATTGCAATTCTACCTTAAAAGGAATTATACCGGAAAAACCTTCTGAAGACAGAGATGTAACAATATCATTTCTTTACAAAGGAAACTTTAAAAATCCACATTTATTAAGGGCTAAACGTCCTTTATCAAATATCATGCGCAAGAAAACAGTAGATGAAATGATGAAAACAAATGTTGCACCAAGTACATATATAAGTTTAAAAGCTCACGAAATTATTAAAATGGGAGAAAATGAGCCAAATTACATACCCTCAACAAATGTTTTAAGAGTGGCGAAACATGAATATCGGCAGTCAAATCGGGTTCATAAAGATCCAATTGTAGCTCTCGGAATTTTAAAACGATCAGTTCCATATAAAGGCATCATTAGGGATATTGGATATGATGCGTTTTTTACCCATTATTGGAGCTCAACACAGATTCACGTTTTTAACGAATATTGTAAAAGAGCTGTTGAATCAGTGATTGCAATAGATGCTACAGGGTCTGTCTGCCAAAAGATAAAAAGACCTGAGTGTGAATCCCGAAGCATCTTTTTATACGAAATAACGGTTCCTGACAAAAATGCTGGGCATCAGTATACTGTTGCCAACATGCTTTCTGAAAAACATGATGCAAATAGTATTCACTACTGGATAAGGGAATGGCAAAGAAGCGGTGCTTTAAAACCGGATACTGTTGTAACTGATATGTCATTAGCGCTTTTATCAGCTAGTACCAAAGCATTTACGCAATATTCCTCCTTAAATGATTATTTAACGCAATGTCACCAGTTATTGTTTCATGAAGGAGTAAAGGAAATTCCCAAAACATTCATCCGATGTGATGTTGCTCATTTTATGAAACTGGTGTCTGGATGGGAGTCTTTGCGGGGTCAAATAAAAAGAAACAGACAATTTTATTTGAGAGTGATGGCACAAGCCGTACAAGCTGATTCATTGCCACTCCTCAAACAAATCATACATGCCACTGTTACAGTCGCCTTGAGTGAAACAGAAGGCAATGATAAACACGGAAGACCTGTTCCAAGTGAAATCTGTAAGTCCTTTTTAAAGAACTTAATTGGAGGTGGTATTATTGAGAATGAATCTATTAATGAATTACTAAATGAAGAGGAAGATGAAATTGAAAAAGCAAAAGAAAATGATCAAATATTGTTCAAAAAGAAAAAAGAAACATTAAAGAATTGGGTCTACTGCATTATAAGTAAATGTAAAAATCAAAGTTCGAAACATGATGGAGACAGAGGTAATCAGCAGTATCTTCCGAAAATTGTAGACGATTTCCTTAAAATTACAAAATACATTCCCTTATGGACAGCAGTTATGCTACCATTTTTTAAAAAAGGGGGAAAGACAGCAAGTAGTACGTCAGTAGAAAGCTCTTTCAATAATTTAAAAAATAGGATATTTTCAGCAATGGAACTTCCTGCTAGAGTGGATGACTTTATAATGAAGCATATAAAAGTGACAGATGGAAGCTTAAAATTGATATCTTCCAAAATAGGTACCCAACAAAATCAAGAAAAAGTCCACAAGATATCAACAACGACAGATGAAGAGCTTCAGGATAGCAATAAAATTAATTTAAAATGCCCCGCTTGTTCAAAGGGATCACTACCGACAGGTGAGCACAAATGCGTAATCTGTCATGAACCTGTACACCTCCTTTCCGAATGCTCCGATGAATTGGAGGGAGAAGATGAAGGCTATGGACAAAAAAGAAGATGCAAAAACTGCACAAATAAAGACGGGTTTGGAAATAAAAATAATGAACTTACCGCAATAGAGAATTGGCGAGGGCTTGGACTTCCACCTAAAAAGCGCATGCGGTCATCCTATTTAGTAAAAAACAAAGAATGGATCGAGGCGGATTTATCTAATATAAAATCGGTAAAATCTGTTGGACTGATTAAAAATGGATTGCTATTAAAACCAATGAAATTCCAAAATGAACTATACATTTTACAGAATACTTGTGCCTTCGACTCGATCGCAACACTTATCTGCACGTCTTACATAGATAGTGATGAGTTAAAAAATATGATGCTGCATGATAACGCACCTATATATGAATTCAGTAAAGAGCTGGCTACCAATGGTGTAACACCGACCATTTATAAGAAAAGGATGGAAATTCTCCATTCGTTATTTACTAATGTGACTTTAAAAAATAATTTAAAGAATCTGAGTGTTCACTGTGCATCTTCTGAAATGCTGAAGAAAATACTTTCATCAGCTCAGAGTCAGACTGTTACGAGTATTTGCAGTGAAGAAGACTGTCCTTTAAAGAGAAAAGACATTAAGGACGCCAGTATATCAGTAAGAATAGACAGTGCATCAGATTTCGAAAATATCCAGCAAAAAGTTATGCAACAAATGCAAGATAATTTTTCTTACTGCAGATTGCTTAAAAATACAAGTGTAAAAAAACTGCAAGACACTTCAGTAATGACTAATACTAGTGAATGTAAGGGAATGAGAAAAACAACAAAGACAATACATAATGTGCATTTTTTTGTTGAAATAATATCTTCTGCAGGTCAGTTCACAGATGATGTTAGAGTATTTCTTTCCGAAATTGCAAAATCTGTGAGTATAAATGAAAGGAAGTATATATTACGAGGCGTTATAAATTATATAGGGAAAGAATACTACAAGCCTGATGAAATAGGGCATTATGTGTCGTTTTCAAAACGCTGCACTGGAGACTGGGAAGTTTATGACGATATGGCAGAAAAATGTATAATAAAGTCTGAAAAAACTAAAGTAAGACCGCATTTACTATACTATAGTTTATAAAGATATTTTCTTATTAGTAAATTTATGAAAACAATATTTCTTTTTTTAAATTTCATTTTTGAATATTAGTGTCTCTTAGATAATTCTTACCGCATTTAAATGAAAAATAACTATAAACAGGAGTTTTGTATATAATGTACACTTTATGTGAACGATTTTGTATACAAAACAGCAAGTTTCAGAAAACTTTAAATTATTAATTATTGTTTTCTGTTAATTTGCATTGCAGCTGAATTCACGAATGTTATCTTTTGTAAATGTAAATAATAGTAAAAGGATTTTTTCTCCTTTGTTAAATAAAATTGTCTTCAAATCACACTAAATAGGATTACATATTGCTAATGAATGAATCATGTTGCTGAACTTTGTATTTCTATTTGTATACTTATATATAATATTAGAACTGAAGGTATTTTAATTTATACTATTACTATAACTATTACTCAGTATACTATAACTAATAACTATTACTCAGTAATATATGTATTAAAAAATAGATTAAATATTACATTAACGTACGATGTTACTGAATTTCTTACCATACACTTTTGTAGTTGTGTATAAGATTAGAATAGAATCTAAATTTATATTTAAAGAAATTTTGTGGTAAATATGCTTCAGCTTCTAATAAAAAAATGTTTTATACGAATGCTTGATATACGTGACTTTTGGAATCTCCGTTTTGCAGTTGTATATTATTTTATAATAAGGTATTGCATATGAAAAAACAGGCTTCATTATGTTTCAAAATTAGTAAGACAAATTATTTATTTTTAAGAATCTTCATTGCAGTGATTATATATAACGCTAGAATAGATTTTCTTTCTTTTTCTATCTTCCTTTTTTTTTTTTTTTTTTTTTTTTTGTTAATGAAAAATTATATTGAATTCACGTGCAATAAGTTTAAATATTTTGTGTATGAATGCACATATAAGAAAAGGAGTGATACTGTGAATACTGCTGAATTTGTGAATCTGTATTTATGTAGTTGCATATAATAATGGAATTAAATTTATTTTTATTTTCATTAATAATGGTGAATAATGTATTCAAAAATAATAATAAGGTTAGTCAAGAACATTTTGTATAAACGTGTTATACATGTATTCAATGAAATATAAATATTCTTCAGCTTAAAATGAGTTAGGGATGGATTTATATAAAAGTACAATAAGATCCATTTAGAAACCTTTGTCTTATGTAGTTGTATATGTTTTAAGAACGAATTTTGCATTTGAAAAAAAAAAATGTTTTCATCATATTTGAAAATTACCAAATTGAATTATTGTTTTCAATGAATTTACATTGCAACCAATGAATTATTTAACGCACGATGTTACTGAAGGTATTTTAATTTTTATGACTATTACTCAGTAATATATTTATTAAAAAAGTAGATTAAATATTGTATTAACGTACGATGTTACTGAATTTCTTACCATACACTTTTGTAGTTGTGTATAACATTAGAATAGAATCTAAATTTATATTTAAAGAAATTTTGTGGTAAATATGCTTCAGCTTCTAATAAAAAAATGTTTTATACGAATGCTTGATATACGTGACTTTTGGAATCTCCGTTTTGCAGTTGTATATTATTTTAGAATAAGGTATTGTATATGAAAAAACAGGCTTCATTATGTTTCAAAATTAGTAAGACAAATTATTTATTTTTAAGAATCTTCATTGCAGTAATTATATATAACGCTAGAATAGATTTTCTTTCTTTTTCTTTCTTTCTTTTTTTTTTTTTTTTTTTTTTTTTTTTTAATGAAAAATTATATTGAATTCACGTGCAATAAGTTTAAATATTTTGTGTATGAATGCACATATAAGAAAAGGAGTGATACTGTGAATATTGCTGAATTTGTGAATCTGTATTTATGTAGTTGCATATAATAATGGAATTAAATTTATTTTTATTTTCATTAATAATAGTGAATAATGTATTCAAAAATAATAATAAGGTTAGTCAAGAACATTTTGTATAAACGTGTTATACATTTATTCAATGAAATATAAATATTCTTCAGCTTAAAATGAGTTAGGGATGGATTTATATAAAAGTACAATAAGATCCATTTAGAAACCTTTGTCTTATGTAGTTTATATGTTTTAGGAACGAATTTTGCATTTGAAAAAAAAAATGTTTCAATCATATTTGAAAATTACCAAATTGAATTATTGTTTTCAATGAATTTATATTGCAACCAAATTTATGAATTATTTAACGCCCGATGTTGCTAAAGTTGTAAAAATGCATTTATGTAGTTGTATATAGAGTTATAATTAATGAAATTTTATATTTATGTATGTAACATGTAACACTTTGTATAAACGTGTTATATTGCTAACGTGTATTAAACATGTAACGTGAAATATTGTTTTATGACACTTAAACAAATAAATTGCCTAACAAAAGTACGATATACGTAGGGGAATTTAAGAGCCTCTTTTATTTTAGTTTATATGTTTTAGAAAAAATTTTTTGCATATGAAACAATTGTTTCCATTACGTTTGAAAATGATAAAGATTAATTATGTTTTTAATTAGTCTATGCTGCTGCCGAATTTATGAATCTGTTAATGCACAATGTTGCTAAAATTGTGTATATGCATTTGAGTAATTCTATTTAGAAAATATTATTAATAGAATATTTATATTTATAAATAACAATAAGTAAAATAATTTAAAAAAATATTGTTATAATTATGTATTAAAGTGTGTGACGTTTTTCAATTGTAAACTCCATAATTTGTAGTTGTATATAACATTCGAACACAAATATTTATTAGATGAATTTTTGTTTTGTTTATACTTAAGCATAAAAGGAAAAATAGATGTCTGATAGGAATGTACGATGTACGTAGATGAATTTAGGAGCCTATTTTGTTTGTAGTTTATAAATATTAGAAACAAATTTTGCATATGAAATAATTGTTTTCATTATATTTGAAAATTATTAAGATTAATTAATTTGATGAATCAACGTTGCTTCTGTATCTCATATTTTGTAACTATACATATAGATCCAATATTTTTTATTTTGTTTAATGAAAATGATGTATATACGATGTTTTATTGTTGTACTTGTATATAGATTTATAATTTCATTTTTCACGCCTGAATGTAAATTACCGCATTTACATGCATATTTTATTTGTTTTTTCTATTTTATCTACCGAACTAAAAATAGAGTTTAAGTTAATAAAAATATGCGAACTATATGATCGCGCGAATCGATATTATTTTTTCTCGGAGGAAAATTCAGGGCACTTGATGAAATAATAGTTTTTAAACCGAAAATAATACTAACTATTGAATGACGATTTAAGACACTGATGGGATTAGGGGAAATCTGGAAAACGAAATCGTCGGATAATCAAGAGGACAATATCAGATGCATTTTTAAATTGCATAAACATTAAAATAAATTAAAATTATTATGAATAAATTAAACACTAGCTACTTTCACAAAGTAAAATAAATATTTGTTAACACAAATAAATAATGTAAACAATATTAAGGCATTTTCTTTATAACCAACCATTGGCAGAAATATCCAAAGTCACACTTCTTATTTTTTAAAAATATCAATGTACAGCTATTAAAAAAAAAGAAAGCAAGAAAAGAATAATTCTATTTTCCAGTAATTCTGCAAAAGGACTTCAAACAGAAAAGGAATATAGGCAATAGAAACAGCCCTCGGCCTCTTTATATTAATAACACTGACCGTGTAAATGCTTCAGAGTATGATAAAATATTTATTTTTATATCCCATCAATAATAATTCAAGTTGCAGTCAATCTCATTCATTAAACTCATGATTATAAAACACATTAAGAAATTTAGACTACATTCTTTTTTCTCATATAGCAAGTTTTGCTTTCATTTTTTCAATTTGTGAATAAACAAAATCTTTAGTTTGAGTCGAGTCTGATGACCTTTATCAAAATCGAACCGAGTTCGCCTCGTCTCTAGTCTTCTATAACATTAGAAAATCACCAGCGTAGCAAGTGAAGGAAAAAAAATCGCCGCGTTTAAAATAGTGCTTGCAGTAATCAGAACCAAACTAAAATTTGACAAAAATTTCCCCATACGATTAGATAAATATGAAATCTCATTTCATTAACTAAAATTTTGCATATGCTTCATGCAAAAATTATATATATCAGTTTTTTGCAAAAATTTACTTCCAAAAATAGATAAATAAATAATATAATAATAATAATAAAAGTAAGGGCGCAAAATATGCAAGTAAATACGGTAAACTTCAATCCATTTAAAAGTTAATAAAATTAAAATTTCTTTTTTCTAAATGTACGATATTGTTGAGTATGTTTTGTATTATACGGTCACGATGAGTTGGTCGATGACTAGCACAATTTTTTATGAATGTATTCGCTAATTAAATAAAAAGGGCAAGTAATTTTGTGACCGTAATCTTGAAAATAAATTTTGTATATGCCTTTTTTTTTATTGTTGTACTCGTATATAGCTTTAGAATTTCATTTTTCACGTTCCAATGAAAATCAACGCATTGCATGCATATTTTATTTATTTACCACAAGATAAATAATCAAAATTAATTATATTAGGAGGTAAAGGTAAAGGATAATCTTAGGTTGTTTGTGGCTACATTCATAAATTCCAAGCGAAATTTTTATTAAATTTTAACTAATAGCAAAAATACTAATTAGTTATTAAAATATTTAAGGCAGTACATTAAATAACAAAATTTTGTCGCATCATTTCAATGAAATCCAAAATATCCCTAATCCGAAGAAATTTCAACCAACAAAACAATCCTGCATATTTGACTTTCCCATTCCCATAAAAATCGTTCTCTATTTTCTACCCATTTTTTTTTAAATTGTATAACAGATTTTGTTTTTAAAACACCAAATAAAATAAATTAAGAATGACTTGAGCACAATTAAAAAATAAAATTTATAAAAAATATACTTAAAAGCAATAAAAAAATACAATTAGTAAACGTTTCGCCTAGCTACACGCGAGCCATCATCAGTACAAAATATCCATTGCATAGCAAACGACGGAACAAATCAAGAACAGTTAAAGTTAGTTATTTTAAAAACAGACAATATTCACTAGGGACAGAGCGAGCTTCATTCAACGTCATCGATCGCAATTGAGTTCCTCAAGGAGTAATCTACAGTGATAGCTGTTGCAACCAGATTTCGAAATACTGGCGTTCGCAATTAGCGGGATGTGATTCGTTTGAAGTGAATGCTGGACAATTTTTGAATGTAAATTACCATTTTTTAAAGCACCAGTATGTTCCCTTAGGAAAATTTCTAATGATCTACCTGTTTCACCAATGTAAACACTATTGCAATCTTTACAGGGAATAATATAAACGACACCGGGTAATTTAGACTTATCATATTGAAAATTTATGCTTATTGAAAAAGGCACTAACTCACTTTATTAATTGGTTTAAAAGAAACCCCAATATTGAATGATTTTAGAATGCCAGGAATTTTCTCAGAAATGTTCTTATAATATAGGGATACAGATAAAAGAGTTTGGTTTGCTACGTTGAAAAGGGGGGGGGGGAGTAGAATTTGCAAAATTTAAAGTATTTTTAACAATCTATTTATCGCGATTTGGTTACTAATAGCTAAACTATTGGTCTTCTTAAAAAAATCTTTAAAAATACTTCAAATTTTGTAAATTCTACTCCCCCCCCCCCCCCCTCTTTTCAACGTAGTAAACCAAACTCTTTTATCTGTGTCCCTTATTATAAGAACATTTCTGATAAAATTTCTGGCATTCTAAAATCATTCAATATTGGGGTTTCTTTTAAACCAATTAATAAAGTGAGTTCCTTTTTCAATAAGCATAAATATCAATATAAATCTAAATTACCAGGTGTCGTTTATGTTATTCCTTGTAAAGATTGCAATAGTGTTTATATTGGTGAAACAGGTAGACATTAGAAATTCGCCTAAAGGAACATACTGGTGCTTTAAAAAATTGGTAATTTGAATTAAAGAATTGTCCAGCATTCACTTCAAACGAATCACATCCCGCTAATTGCGCACGCCAGTATTTCGAAATCGGGTTGCAACAGCTATCACGGTAGATTACTCTTTGAGGGTTGGTTCACTCAATTGCGATCACAGACTTTCAATGAAGCTCGTTCTGTCCCTAGTGAATATTGTCTGTTTTTAAAATAACTAACTTTAACTATCCTTGATTTGTTCCGTCGTTTGCTATGCAATGGATATTTTGTACTGATGATGGCTCGCGTGTAGCTAGGCGAAACGTTTACTAATTGTATTTTTTTATTGCTTTTAAGTATATTTTTTATAAATTTTATTTTTTAATTGTGCTCAAGTCTGTCTTAATTTATTTTATTTGGGGATTTAAGGATTTTTAATTCAGGGACACAGATAAAAGAGTTTGGTTTACTACGTTGAAAAGAGGGGGGGGGGGGGAGTAGAATTTACAAAATTTGAAGTATTTTTAAAGATTTTTTTAAGAAGACCAATAGTTTAGCTATTAGTAACCAAATCGCGATAAATAGATTGTTAAAAATACTTTAAATTTTGCAAATTCTACTCCCCCCCCCCCTTTTCAACGTAGCAAACCAAACTCTTTTATCTGTATCCCTATATTATAAGAACATTTCTGAGAAAATTCCTGGCATTCTAAAATCATTCAATATTGGGGTTTCTTTTAAACCAATTAATAAAGTGAGTTAGTGCCTTTTTCAATAAGCATAAATTTTCAATATGATAAGTCTAAATTACCCGGTGTCGTTTATATTATTCCCTGTAAAGATTGCAATAGTGTTTACATTGGTGAAACAGGTAGATCATTAGAAATTTTCCTAAGGGAACATACTGGTGCTTTAAAAAATGGTAATTTACATTCAATAATTGTCCAGCATTCACTTCAAACGAATCACATCCCGCTAATTGCGAACGCCAGTATTTCGAAATCTGGTTGCAACAGCTATCACTGTAGATTACTCCTTGAGGAACTCAATTGCGATCGATGACGTTGAATGAAGCTCGCTCTGTCCCTAGTGAATATTGTCTGTTTTTAAAATAACTAACTTTAACTGTTCTTGATTTGTTCCGTCGTTTGCTATGCAATGGATATTTTGTACTGATGATGGCTCGCGTGTAGCTTGGCGAAACGTTTACTAAGTGTATTTTTAATTATTTTTAAGTATATTTTTTATAAATTTTATTTTTTAGCTGTGCTTAAGTCTGTCTTAATTTATTTTATTTGGGGATTTAATGATTTTTAATTCAGACGTTAAATGTATATATAATATACTGCAGATTTTGTTTTTGTTTTTTTCACAATACGATTTTCGAAAAATTTTATTTCAAAACAAGGAAATGCAATTCTACAGCCATTTTTCACCAAAGTTATAAAAGTAAAATTTTATTCAAAGATTCCGGTACAAATCATGATTAAAATTAAGTGGGATAAAACATACCCAACAACCTTTCAAGGGTTTAAGGTTGTAGTCACTTTTGACGCAATTTTTAATTCTACTGGTTTTTCATTAAATAATAAGCTCCGTTTATGTCTGTTAGCAACTTTCTTTCTTCGTAACATCGGGAACACTTTCAAAGCCATCGGCCAACTTATCATAGTAGGACCATAGTTGTGTGTAATATTTTATGTACATTTTAACAGTGTATAGTTCTATAAACATATTTAAGATTAAGGAAATGCTTCATTTCAAAGCATAATGTTGTTGAAATTCATTTTCTAAATAAAAACAATCAATTGAATAATTATTTATTTTAAATCAAACACGTATTATTACAAAAAAATACATAAATTGTGGATGTAAAATGCATGTTAAAATTAAGAATTTCATTTTTATGGCTACAGTTAATAAAGAGAATTAATTAATTTATCACTGTCTGAAACTATACAAAACGGACATATACTCAAATTTGCCTTTTGCTCATTTGGGGGCGCGTGCGGCCCGCCATATTGTTTTGCTTATAACTATTTTGATTTCAGGGTGCAAAATTTTATACTAGGGTGCAGAACGGTGCAAAACGTGTATAAAAAGAACATATACTCAGATTTGCATTTTGTTCATTTGGGCGCGGTGGTGCGGCAAACTTAATGTTAAGTTACCCCGCCATATTGTTTTGCTTATAACTATTTTTATTGCAGGGTGCAAAATTCCATACTAGGGTGCAAAAACGGTGCAAAATGGGTGCAAAATGAACATATACTCAGATTTGCAATTTGCTCATTTTTGAGTTTCGGTGGGGCTAACGTAACATTAAGTTAGCCCCGCCATATTGTTTTGATTATAACAATTTTTATTTCAGTGTGTAAAATTCCATACTAGGGCGCGAAACCGGTGCAAAACGAACATATACCCAGATTTGCAATTTGCTCATTTTTGAGTCGCAGTGGGGTTAACTTAATGTTAAGTTGCTAATTTAATGTTAAGTTAGCCCAGCCATATTATTTTGCTTATAACTATTTTGATTTCAGGGTGCAAAATTCCATACTAGGGTGCAAAACAAACATATACTCATATTTGCATTTTGCTCATTTTTGAGTCTCAGTGGGGTAACTTATTGTTAAGTTAGTTCCGCCATATTATTTTGCTTATAACTATTTTGATTTCAGGGTGCAAAATTCCATACTAGGGTGCAAAACGGTGCAAAACGGGTGCAAAACGAACATATACTCAGATTTGCAATTTGCTCATTTTTGAGTCTCGGTGGGGCTAACTTAATGTTAAATTAGCCCCGCCATATTGTTTTGCTTATAACTATTTTGATTTCAGGGTGCAAAATTCCATACTAGGGTGCAAAAACGGTGCAAAACGGGTGCAAAATGAACATATACTCAGATTTGCAATTTGCTCATTTTTGAGTTTCGGTGGGGCTAACGTAACATTAAGTTAGCCCCGCCATATTGTTTTGCTTATAACTATTTTAATTTCAAGGTGCAAAACGCCATATTTGGGTGCAAAACGGTGCAAAACAAACATATACTCAGATTTTCAATTTGCTCAATTTTGAGTTTCGGGGGGCTAACTTAATGTTAAGTTAGCCCCGCCATATTGTTTTGCTTATAACTATTTTGATTTCAGTGTGTAAAATTCCATACTAGGGTGCAAAACGGTGCGAAACCGGTGCAAAACGAACATATACTCAGATTTGCAATTTGCTCTATTTTGAGTCGCAGTGGGGTTAACTTAATGTTAAGTTGCTAACTTAATGTTAAGTTAGCCCCGCCGTATTGTTTTGCTTATAACTATTTCAAGGTGTAAAATTCCATACTAGGGTGCAAAACGGTGCAAAACGTGTGCAAAACGAACATATACTCAGGTTTGCAATTTGCTCATTTTTGAGTCTCGGTGGGGCTAACTTAATGTTAAGTTAGCCCCGCCATATTGTTTTGCTTATAACTAATTTTATTTCAGGGTGCAAAATTCCATACTAGGGTGCAAAACGGTGCAAAACGGGTGCAAAACGAACATATACTCAGATTTGCATTTTGCTCATTTTTGAGTCTCAGTGGGGCTAACTTATTGTTAAGTTAGCTCCGCCATATTGTTTTGCTTATAACTATTTTAATTTCAGGGTGCAAAATTCCATACTAGGGTGCTAAAACGGCGCAAAACGGGTGCAAAATGAACATATACTCAGATTTGCAATTTGCTCATTTTTGAGTTTCGGTGAGGCTAACGTAACATTAAGTTATCCCCGCCATATTGTTTTGCTTATAACTATTTTTATTTCAGTGGGTAAAATTTCATACTAGGGTGCAAAACGGTGCGAAACCGGTGCAAAACGGTGCGAAACCGGTGCAAAACGAACATATACTCAGATTTGCAATTTGCTCATTTTTTAGTCGCAGTGGGGTTAACTTAATGTTAAGTTAGCCCCGCCATATAATTTTCTCATAACTATTTTGATTTCAGGGTCAAAATTCCATACTAGGGTGCAAAACGGTGCAAAACGGGTGAAAAACGAACATATACTCAGATTTGCAATTTGCTCATTTTTGAGTCTGAGTGGGGCTAATTAATGTTAAGTTAGCCCCGTCATATTGTTTTGCTTATAACTATTTTGATTTCAGGGTGCAAAATTCCATACTAGGGTGCAAAACTGTGCAAAACGGGTGCAAAACGAACATATACTCAGATTTGCAATTTGCTCATTTTTGAGTCCTGGTGGGGCTAACTTAATGTTAAGTTAGCCCCGCCATATTGTTTTGCTTATAACTAATTTTATTTCAGGGTGCAAAATTCCATACTAGGGTGCAAAACGGTGCAAAACGGGTGCAAAACGAACATATACTCAGATTTGCAATTTGCTCATTTTTGAGTCTCGGTGGGGCTAACTTAATGCTAAGTTACCCCCGCCATATTTTTTTTGCTTATAACTATATTTATTTCAGTGTGAAAATTTCAATACTAGGGTGCAAAACGGTGCAAAACGGGTGCAAAACGAACATATACTCAGATTTCCAATTTGCTCATTTTTGAGTTTCGGTGGGGCTAACTTAATGTTAAGTTAGCCCCGCCATATTGTTTTGCTTATAACTATTTTGATTTCAGGGTGCAAAACACCATACTTGGGTGCAAAACGGTGCAAAACCAGTGCAAAACGACCATATACTCAGATTTGTATTTTGCTCAATTAGAGGTGGTGGTGGGGCTAACTTAATGTTAAGTTAGCCCCGCCATATTGTTTTGCTTATAACTATTTTAATTTCAGGGTGCAAAACGCCATACTAGGGTGCAAAACGGTGCAAAACGGGTGCAAAACGAACATATACTCAGATTTCCAATTTGCTCATTTTTGAGTTTCGGTGGGGCTAACTTAATGTTAAGTTAGCCCCGCCATATTGTTTTGCTTATAACTATTTTGATTTCAGGGTGCAAAACACCATACTTGGGTGCAAAACGGTGCAAAACGAGTGCAAAACGACCATATACTCAGATTTGTATTTTGCTCAATTAGAGGTGGTGGTGGGGCTAACTTAATGTTAAGTTAGCCCCGCCATATTGTTTTGCTTATAACTATTTTAATTTCAGGGTGCAAAACGCCATATTTGGGTGCAAAACGGTGCAAAACGGGTGCAAAACGACCATATACTCAGATTTTCATTTTGCCGATATGGGGGGGCTAACTTAATGGACCTGTAAAATTCCATACTAGGGTGCAAAACGGTGCAAAACGTGTGCAAAACGAACATATACTCAGGTTTGCAATTTGCTCATTTTTGAGTCTCGGTGGGGCTAACTTAATGTTAAGTTAGCCCCGCCATATTGTTTTGCTTATAACTAATTTTATTTCAGGGTGCAAAATTCCATACTAGGGTGCAAAACGGTGCAAAACGGGTGCAAAACGAACATATACTCAGATTTGCATTTTGCTCATTTTTGAGTCTCAGTGGGGCTAACTTATTGTTAAGTTAGCTCCGCCATATTGTTTTGCTTATAACTATTTTAATTTCAGGGTGCAAAATTCCATACTAGGGTGCTAAAACGGCGCAAAACGGGTGCAAAATGAACATATACTCAGATTTGCAATTTGCTCATTTTTGAGTTTCGGTGAGGCTAACGTAACATTAAGTTATCCCCGCCATATTGTTTTGCTTATAACTATTTTTATTTCAGTGGGTAAAATTTCATACTAGGGTGCAAAACGGTGCGAAACCGGTGCAAAACGGTGCGAAACCGGTGCAAAACGAACATATACTCAGATTTGCAATTTGCTCATTTTTTAGTCGCAGTGGGGTTAACTTAATGTTAAGTTAGCCCCGCCATATAATTTTCTCATAACTATTTTGATTTCAGGGTCAAAATTCCATACTAGGGTGCAAAACGGTGCAAAACGGGTGAAAAACGAACATATACTCAGATTTGCAATTTGCTCATTTTTGAGTCTGAGTGGGGCTAATTAATGTTAAGTTAGCCCCGTCATATTGTTTTGCTTATAACTATTTTGATTTCAGGGTGCAAAATTCCATACTAGGGTGCAAAACTGTGCAAAACGGGTGCAAAACGAACATATACTCAGATTTGCACTTTGCTTATTTTTCAGTTTCGGTGGGGCTAACGTAACATTAAGTTAGCCCCGCCATATTGTTTTGCTTATAACTATTTTTATTTCAGTGTGTAAAATTCCGTACTAGGGTCCAAAACGGTGCAAAACGGGTGCAAAACGAACATATACTCATATTTGCATTTTGCTCATTTTTGAGTCTCAGTGGGGTAACTTATTGTTAAGTTAGCTCCGCCATATTATTTTGCTTATAACTATTTTGATTTCAGGGTGCAAAATTCCATACTAGGGTGCAAAACGGTGCAAAATGAGTGCAAAACGAACATATACTCATATTTGCATTTTGCTCATTTTTGAGTCTCATTGGTGTAACTTATTGTTAAGTTAGTTCCGCCATATTATTTTGCTTATAACTATTTTGATTTCAGGGTGCAAAATTCCATACTAGGGTGCAAAATGGTGCAAAACGGGTGCAAAACGAACATATACTCAGATTTGCAATTTGCTCATTTTTGAGTCTCGGTGGGGCTAACGTAACATTAAGTTAGCCCCGCCATATTGTTTTGCTTATAACTATTTTTATTTCAGTGTGTAAAATTCCATACTAGGGTGCAAAACGGTGCGAAACCGGTGCAAAACGAACATATACTCAGATTTGCAATTTGCTCTATTTTGAGTCGCAGTGGGGTTAACTTAATGTTAAGTTGCTAACTTAATGTTAAGTTAGCCCCGCCATATTATTTTGCTTATAACTATTTTGATTTCAGGGTGCAAAATTCCATACTAGGGTGCAAAACGGTGCAAAACGGGTGCAAAACGAACATATACTCAGATTTGCAATTTGCTCATTTTTGAGTCTCGGTGGGGCTAACTTAATGTAAGTTAGCCCCACCATATTGTTTTGCTTATAACTAATTTTATTTCAGGGTGCAAAATTCAATACTAGGGTGCAAAACGGTGCAAAACGGGTGCAAAACGAACATATACTCAGATTTGCAATTTGCTCATTTTTGAGTCTCGGTGGGGCTAACTTAATGCTAAGTTACCCCGCCATATTTTTTTTGCTTATAACTATTTTGATTTCAGGGTGCAAAATTCCATACTAGGGTGCAAAACGGTGCAAAACGTGTGCAAAACGAATATATACTCAGATTTGCAATTTGCTCATTTTTGAGTCTCGGTGGGCTAACTTAATGTTAAGTTTGCCCCGCCATATTGTTTTGCTTATAACTAATTTTATTTCAGGGTGCAAAATTCCATACTAGGGTGCAAAACGGTGCAAAACGGGTGCAAAACGAACATATACTCAGATTTGCAATTTGCTCATTTTTGAGTCTCGGTGGGGCTAACTTAATGCTAAGTTACCCCCGCCATATTTTTTTTTGCTTATAACTATTTTTATTTCAGTGTGAAAATTTCCATACTAGGGTGCAAAACGGTGTAAAACGGGTGCAAAACGAACATATACTCAGATTTCCAATTTGCTCATTTTTGAGTTTCGGTGGGGCTAACTTAATGTTAAGTTAGCCCCGCCATATTGTTTTGCTTATAACTATTTTGATTTCAGGGTGCAAAACACCATACTTGGGTGCAAAACGGTGCAAAACGAGTGCAAAACGACCATATACTCAGATTTGTATTTTGCTCAATTAGAGGTGGTGGTGGGGCTAACTTAATGTTAAGTTAGCCCCGCCATATTGTTTTGCTTATAACTATTTTAATTTCAGGGTGCAAAACGCCATACTAGGGTGCAAAACGGTGCAAAACGGGTGCAAAACGAACATATACTCAGATTTGCAATTTGCTCATTTTTGAGTCTCGGTGGGGCTAACTTAATGCTAAGTTACCCCCGCCATATTTTTTTTTGCTTATAACTATTTTTATTTCAGTGTGAAAATTTCCATACTAGGGTGCAAAACGGTGCAAAACGGGTGCAAAACGAACATATACTCAGATTTCCAATTTGCTCATTTTTGAGTTTCGGTGGGGCTAACTTAATGTTAAGTTAGCCCCGCCATATTGTTTTGCTTATAACTATTTTGATTGCAGGGTGCAAAACACCATACTTGGGTGCAAAACGGTGCAAAACGAGTGCAAAACGACCATATACTCAGTTTTGTATTTTGCTCAATTAGAGGTGGTGGTGGGGCTAACTTAATGTTAAGTTAGCCCCGCCATATTGTTTTGCTTATAACAATTTTAATTTCAGGGTGCAAAACGCCATATTTGGGTGCAAAACGGTGCAAAACGGGTGCAAAACGACCATATACTCAGATTTTCATTTTGCCCATATGGGGGGGCTAACTTAATGGACCTCAATGTGGTGCCACAGCTCAGTGGCGTAGCTAAGGGCGGCAAGGGGTGGGGCCCGCCCCGGGTGCCGCTGCCAAGGGACGCCAAATTGAAAGTCGTTATAACGGAAATTATCTAACATATTTTGACAGTAAATAAAAATTTTTGATTTTTTGTGGTCTATGTGTGAATATTTTCTTTAGAGAAATATTTTGTTATATCCAAATAAGGAAGAGAAAAAAAGCTTCTGTAAATATTCCTAGAGATGGTTCAACGCGCTTTATCCTTTATATGATTTCATACCTGAATTGAGGCGCAAAAGGATTAAATGAGTAGCACCAAATTGAGAAGCATTTTAAACCGAAATTGCTTCACATATTCTGACAATAAATAAGAATTGTTCACCATTTATTTTTTTTGTATGCTTTGAAGAAATTCGGCAGTAGGGGAGGTGGGGAAGTAGCGAGATCCGTGTGTGACAATGGCGCATGGAACTCCTTACTGTCTAGCCTCCAATAAAAAAAATACATGCTGGTGTGAAATTTCTGATATCAAAAGAATTTTTTTTTTCATTTCTCTATTGGATTTCATGAAGCATTTTGTGTTCTTAACATTTCATATGTATATTTTTGTGTAATGGGGGGCTTCTGTGAAAGAAATGCAAAATAGATTTTGCTGGAGGAATAATATGTAAAGATATTATTTCTTCTTTATTGGATATTCCATCTTTCCGTCGAATTGGCATTTAGAAAAGCCAATTTAAAAAAATGTGGCTATCTACCCTTAAATTTTCCCTTATTAAAACATATAAAAAAGAAAGGGACTCTTCATTCTTCTTAATACCACTAATACTGGGGAAATTAGAAAAATCAAAAATACTCTTTTGGCCTTGCTTTCTGTTAAATGCAGGTAAGAGTATGAGATCATTAGAAACATTTACTGATTTAAAAAAAATCTTGTAAAATAAATGAGCTGTGCAATATGCTTGCGGAAAAATATACGTGTGATATAAATAGTGTAGAATTCAGTGACTTGAAAGATATCATAATACTATTGAAAAGAGCTCTAAATAATAGCCAGAAACTTGATTATACACCAAAAGGGATACTATAGTACATTTATAAAAATATGCATGATAGTCACTTATAATCAATCAAACTAAGCTAAAGATTGCTAATAGTGATAAAAAAAATATACTTAAAAAGGCGTAATACCTTTATTTAGATCAACATATATTTCATCGTACAAACGGAGACATTTTCAAAGTCCTTGTTGATAGAAATATTTTCGAAAAATTTTTTTTAAACAAGAACTTGGCAAATAATATCAGGAGACTTCACGTACAATGAAAACCAGTGCAAACATAAAATAAAATAAAAATGAATATTTGTGAGCGTGAATTAATTTCTACTATTGTTTCTAAACCTGCATAGCATATTTTTCAAAATTTTAGGTAACTCAAGTGAGAATGAATCATTGCAAATATTCTCACTGCTTAAAAATATCTCTAGTGATTCCCGGATAATGGATGGTAAATAAAATCTTGGTGATAAATTAATGTACTATTTTCAAAATCAATCTGTAAAGGTTCTTTGCTGTATAATCTGATCAAAGCTGTAGTTCTCTTATTGTATTTGATGTCTGCTATGGGAACGTCCACTGTTACTCTTGTGACCATCGGAGCAATTTTCCATATATATTTCCAATTCTTTTATTTGGTGCAACTACTTAAAAATACATGTACTCTTCTTTCATAAACCATATACAATTTGTAACAAAAAGCATTTTAGTACTTGCCTAGATAATAAATGAAAATTTTGTTTTTCTTGTGACCACAAAAAAAAAAATGCAATTTTCAAAAATTATGTTTGACGCAGAAATTCTGTGAATTATATGAGACTATAGAAACAAAATTTACAGAATATAGCAGAGTAATTATATCTTTTTAAAAAGCATTAATCATTGAACTCATCCGATAACACAAGAATTAGTTACATTTTATTTTCCAAATTGCTGTTACTTTTGTGACATTTTGTACATAATGTAATTTTAGTAAAAATTCAGTTTAAATACTAAACAAAATAATTAAAATAAGTTTAAAAAATATTTTCCATATAGAACAACTTTTAATGATGGTTTAATTTTAAAATTACATAAAAGAAGGTAAAAAATTCTAAAATTAATTATCACTATAACCACATAGCAACCTCTCAGTTTCTGCTACTTAACAGAATAAATCATTGTCTTCATTATCAATAATATCACTTGCAACTTCTCCTGTATCATGATTTACTTAATGAAACACAAATTCTTTCTACTAATCATGTTAGTGTATGGTTTGTAAAAGATAGTGTCATTTTTCATGGTTTTAACAAATTGTATTTGTTGAATGCCCTTCGTTGTTGGTATTTTCTCTCAAAGTAATGGAACGTTATTGTTTTATTTTTACACCTGATATACGGAGTATGCTTACTTTTGTTTTTCCATGAACAATTTTGACAAAATAAGCAGCATTTTTTAGAATTTCTTTTTTAGCCCTTAATTCCACATATATCATTATACAACAACACAAAATAAATTTACAGCATCTATACCAGGAGTATTTGAAAAAAACATATGCCCAATTAAGTTAATTGAGACAGGAGTCTAATTCATTGCAGGCATATTTGCATATTTATATTTTTGTTTAAATTGGAAAGCACAACCATCATATAAAAAAGTAAAACAAATACATTTTAGGAAAACACAAATTCCCTTAAAGATGCTATGTTGAAATTTTACATACGAGAGCATTTACAAAAAATTGATTATGAGTTACATTGTCTGAAATAAAGGCATAAGATTTTACTTTATTGTGATCATACTAAATAATGGCTGAAAATACAGTCGCTGGTGGATTTGGCCGGTAATCCAGTATTTTGTATCAAAATTTCGTCTTGACATAAAAATGTACAGTTTTCAGAAAATCCACTGGCATAAATATTCTTTGAGAAATGGTTATTTCTTTTGGCATTATGAAAATAATCCTTTGTACAAGTTTGAATGAATGTGTGCCACAGAAATGGATGTAGTTGCTTTCGAAAATTTTGTAAACAATCAGAAGGGGTTTCTTCAACTGTTACTTTTTCAAAACGTTTATCAAAGTTTTGCAAAAGTGATTTTACAGTTTTGCAAAAGCATTGACAAAATGTTGATAAACTTTTTGTCAATAGCAAAACGTTTATCAATGTTTTGCTATTCACAATAACTTATAAGAAATTCTGTATTATGGACTTCCGTTTCAAATAATTGTTTCAATAAACTATGTATATCTGACGTATGCAATAATAGCTTGTTATATTCAATGCATAATAATTTAATTTAAAGAACAGAAGTAAAAAAAACATACAACTCATTAAGTGGATTTTTATGCTCAACTTTAAACGAATTTTAATACTACTAGTTTCAAGCTCAGTCTCGGTGTAGACTTATTCTTAGGAAATTAAAACCTACAAATTCCTATACAGCAACTCTTTAGCTTTAAATTGATGTATCACACTTATATTTCCGTTCTAAAAAAACTTTCAGCAGAAATTTTCAATTGCCGTGGACGTTCCCCTATATGTTCTTTGATTAAGACCTCTTAGACAAGAATTGGGGATGAAACATATGTTGATCTAAATAAAGGTATTATGCCTTTTTAAGTACATTTTTTTATCACTATTATCAATTTATAGTACATTTGTTGAATGGGCATAACTTGCAACTCTTACAACACACTAGCTCTCTCTTGCAAGAACTTTACAATTTTTTTAAACTTTAATTGTGGAACTACTCAGATAAGGGTAGATTTACCTTTGATCTGGTCCCAGTGGTTTCTTTGTATCTTCTCTTAATCACTCTTTCCTATACGGCTTCCCCTACCGCCTACCGGTCGTGGTTCCTTTGGGACATTTCTTCTCTATGTGTGTGCAATGATGTTGCTCTTACCTCTCATTACTTCTATAATAGTCCTTTAACAACATACTGGAATATTCGCCGTACTCCTGTTCTTCCAGATGGTTGGATATCTAATATTTTATCGCCGCGCCAGACTTCGCTCTCAAAGCTAAAAAACATATTTAACTTCCTATGTGAACACTATGTGATAATGTATTTTCAGATTTTGCATGTCCAATCAGCTCATAAATCGCGGCCTTTTCTCGGGAAACGTGAAAGCTTGAAAATTCTTCCTCATCATCGATTTCGCCGTTACCGAAAATTCGTTCCGGTTATATATTGTGACATGCATTCGACAAAGTGTTGTTTCCATGACTGTACAGTTGCCCAAATTGCATCTTTGATAGTCTAATTCTGTTTAAAAGTTTCTAATTTTAAGTCCTGATAGCATGCATTCAAAAGACGCTTCATAAATTCTGCTTTTAGTGATCGGTAAATTCCCTGATCTGCTTAATAATAGGCTAAAGTGCAATTAATAGGTAAAAACATAGCAGTGACATTATCTTTATCCAAGATTTTAGGATGGGCTGCACAATTATCAAGTAGTAAGATGGCCTTCGAATCACGTGAAATACCTGTAGAATCGGAAGGGTGCCGTGCTCCCGGAACAAAAGAATTGTTAAACCAATCACTCATGATGCCAGAAGTCATACATTCACGCTTGTGGACTTATAAATTACTGGGAAGACTTCGATACCTTTAAAAGGACGAGGGGATTTGCTTTTCCCGATCACCAGCATTTTACATTTATGCGTACCAGCGACGTTTCAGCCCGCAAGTACCGTAATCCACTTTTTATAAACCTTCATTCCTGGTGCAGCTACCTCATTTGAAGTAGCGAGAATTTTTTCGGCAAGCAACACCAGAACAATCGTATCTCGCCCGCGTTATACATTTGTTCAGGAGTTAACATCACTTTGGCAGCAAATTTAGAAAACTCTTGGATAAAGTTTTCAGTGGCTTCATCATCCGCAGAGAGTTTTTCGCCGGTTATTGCTAATTTCTGAATGCCATGCCGAGCTTTAAATTGGTGCAACCACCCTTGAAAATAATCGCATGCATCAGAAATGTTTAATTTCTGTGAATCGCTTCAGCTTGTGAAACCAGCATAGGACTAGATATAGGTACTCCTTCATTTCACGTAACAGAAACCATTCGAAGAGCACATTTTTCTCCGTACCAATTTTTCCCGCATGAGAGATTTTTCTCTTTAGCATATCCTTCGGAACGTCACCTTTGTATGAAATTACAATATTTTTTGCTTTTATTTTTTAATACCATAAACTGTCATTCAGCTTTGAGAAAATTTGTTCAGAAAATAATCGCCTTTGACAAATGAAAAAAAAAGCCAAATATTCTTTTCTTGCATTTTTACTTTTGATCTTGAAGTATTTAATTCATAAAAAAATGCTATTTTTTTCTTCCATAACTTGAAATTGTAAAAGAAACAGGAAGGGAAAATATAGTTTTGATGCCGGAATTTTGAAGTTGCCGGATTCCTAAATGTCGGATTTTTGAAGTCACACTGTATTTACTTTATTTTATCTTTACAAGAAGAAAACATTAGATTTGTGGAAATTTTAGACTTCCTGTTTTCGGCGGATTTATAAGCTTTAAAAGATGCTGAACACGTTTTTGACTGTGTTTAGAAAATATCTGTCTATGAATTTGTCTATCTATCTGTCTGTATGTGATACAAATTTTGTGTCCGCTCTATCTCAAGAACAAATGCATGAAATTTCACCAAACTTCATATTCTGTTAGACCAGCGATTCCCAACCCGTGGGCCGCGGCCCACTTGTGAGCCGCGAGCACCGTGGTACTGGGCCGTAGAATCTTGGGGTCTAATGCCGGTTTTTCGGGACAATTCACTACAGAAGCGCTGGCTGTTGATCGCTGGGCTTACATTCGTCAGTCATCGAGGTCAACGCTCTCCTCCATCCGACACTCTTCATCCTTCTCCCCAGCACGTCCGCATTCCGCACTTTTATTATTGACTCCTTTGTCAGTGGCTGTGTTTTTCTGTTGATGTATCATATCGTTATACATGTACTGTGAGCTAATATTACTTCAGGTCAATATGGATGCTTGGTTTCGGACGGGATCTTGTCGTAAGATGAAGTTGGCAAGTGATGAAGGGACTTCTACATCTGTTTCTACAAATAGTGAGTTTGAAATGAAGGCGAAATCCAGTCTAAGTTGTAAAAAAATAGCAAGGAAAACTAAAATATATTTTCGTAAATATAACCCTGATTTTTAAAATGTGGGTTTGCGTTTTCTGGTTCTGAGGAAGAGCCTATGCCTCAGTGTGTGATTTGTTTCGAAATGATATCCAACGAATGTATGAAATTTTCAAAACTTGAAAGACATCTATCAACTAAACATCCTGAATGTGTAGGAAAGTCTTTGGATTTCTTTGAAACCAAGAAAAGAAATTTTGTATGTCTAAATCTACCATGGAAAAATCTTCAAAACAGAACAAACTAAGCACCAGAGTTTCTTATGAGCTTTCTTTGTTAATCGCAAAGAAGGGTTCAGCTCACACCGTGGGAGAGGAACTTATTATACCCCCAGCAAAAATAATAAGTAATGCTTTGTTTGATGAAAAATGTACAAAAAAAATAAACGAAATTCCATTATCAAATACAACCGTTAAAAGAAGAATTGATGAAATGTCGAAAAATGTGAAAAAAAGCTTTCATTACTTTTTTGAAACAAAGTGAATATTTTTCGCTGCAACTTGATGAGAGTACAGACGTTGCTGGACAAGCTAATTTATTAGCTTTTAGTCGTTTTGAGTTGAATGGCAATATTGAAGAAAAAATGTTGTTTTGTCGATCTTTGCCGACAAAAACAACTGACGAAGAGATTTTCAAATCTATTGACAATTTTATAAAATAAAATGAAATAAATTGGACTAAGTGTGTGGTTTGACAATGGATGGGGCACGTGCTATGTCTGGAATTCATATTGGTTTATTCGCCAAAGTTAAATCAGTCGCTCCCTTGGTTCAATGGACACATTCTAGCATACATAGAGAAGCTCTTGCAGTTAAAGGTTTGAACGAGAGATTAAGAAAAACTCTTCACGATTGCAGTAAAAATAGTTAACTTTATCAAAGCAAGATCTAAAAACTCCAGACTGTTTGGTGTTTTGTATGATGAAATGGGCAGTGAATACAAACAGCTTCTACTTCACTGCGAAGTTCTGTGGCTGTCGAGAGGCAAAGTGTTGACAAGATTGTTCGAACTCCGTGATGAACTCACGGGTTTCTTGAGGGAGGGAGATTATGATGGAAAACTTGCAAATTCCTACTTAGACTGTGTGACCAATGAAAACTGGTTGAAACGGTTGGCATATTTGGCGGATATTTTTAGTTCTCTCAATGTTCTTTAACTTAACTCTGCAGGGCAAGGACGCTCATAAGTTTTTTGTGCAAGACAAAATAGAAGCAATGATAAAGAAACTTCAACGATGGGCTCAAAAAGTGGAGCAAGATTCCTTCGACGCATTTCCAGTCCTACATGATTTTCTTGAAACCAACGAAGTCAAAATTAATAAAACAACAGCTACAACTATAAAAGAACACCTCGAATCTTTGGCCTCTAACCTCAGGTAATTTAAAGTTATTTATTTTTCTTAATTTTATTCTATTATTTTTAATAAGCGTAATTAGAAACATTTATTTTCCTAAAAAAGTAACTTTTCTTAAAATTAGTAAATTTTTCAAATAGTACCTTTTTAAAATTATTAATAAATTTTAGTTACTTGTCTTATACTTTTATTAATCATTCATATGAATGAGAAATCTACCAACACTAACTGAAGCAGTAATTAAGCCTTTTCATATTTTTTAGGAACTTCTTCCCTAAAATTGAAGATGAAATACAATGGATCAGAAACCCCTTTGAAGAAAATTACATAAAAAAATTAAAATTATCTTCAAATGAAGAAGACTCGTTAGTTGAACTATCATGTGACCAGACTTTAAAATCGATTTTTAAGATAACACCACTGGTCTCATTTTGGATAAAAGTTCGGCAAGACTATCCTGCTATTGCCAAAATTGCACTGAGACACTTGATGGTCTTATCTACAACCTATCTATGTGAACGAGCCTTTTCAGCTTTAGTTTTTTTTTTTTAAATAAATATAGAAATAAAATGAATGCCGAGAGTGATTTGAGACTAAAACTATCCAGTTTCAATCCAGATATTAACTCTCTAGTCGAGGACAAACAGTGTCAAAAATCCCATTAAGGTTTTTTTTTTTTATCGTTGCTTTTTTATTTGAGTTTTTATATAATTGTGATAGCTAAGTGAATACAGTAAATAAAGTTATTTTATTTATAAAAAAACATTTTTTTCTTCATGTACAGCATCTTTTACTAGTTACTGACATAATATATATATATATTCGTCATGTGTATATACTATAACTATATAGGTGTCTATTTGTCATATTTTTAATTTGTATATTAAGTAGTTAGTGGTCCTCAAAATTATTTTTACAAAATTGGTGGTCCGCACAACTAAAAAGGTTGGGAACCGATGTGTTATACCATGTAGTAGGAGAGCTGTTGAACATTTTAGGGTAGGTATTTGAGGTACCATAAAAATTTGCGTAACACTTCTTTTGCAATGTCTGAATCCAAAATCGAATGTCTGATTGAAGGACTGGCACTTAGACCACCCGTGAATTTTTAAATTTCCAAAATTTTTGTTGCAAAAAAATATCCTTGAGGCATTTTGAAATTTTAATACCTTCAAATTTAGTATTTAATGAAATAAAAAATATAAAAGCCAGACACTTTAGTCGGCCCAAAAACTGTGCCAGACAGGTGTCAAGTGCCATTTTATGAACACCCAAAAAGGGTATTTGAAGCACGCTGAGATTGAGACAGAATAATATTTATGCTTAGAAAAAAATATTTTGAAAATGACAGACGCTTTTGTTGGCACTTTCTACTTGCCAGACAACATAGAATGGTAAACGCGAGTTCCAGTAAAGCTGGACTTTCGGTGCCTCGCTGAGGATCCATTTACTGACTTACCATACAAACATAGCGTAAACAGCGTTGAATCTTAAGATGAATTTCAACTGGATGCGTGCGCAATCACAACAAATCTAACTCCGATAGGCTCTCGCAAGACCACGTGACTCATAGCAAGCATGCAATTGTTCGAAAAATTTTGGATTAGTAAAAAGATTCTCAATCGCAGTATGCATATGTTTTTTCTTTTTAGAATTTTCATATATTTAACATTAAATGATAAAGATATGATACATATCTATTGATACGCGATGTAACAGAGAATTTCAGAGAATAAACGAAAATGTACTTGAGAACTTTTGTGCAGGCCTGTATATTATCTATAGAATTTATACACACAAAGCAATATTTAAAAATATAGTTCAATTTAAAAACGCGTCCACAACTGAAAATGCACTTTCAGCAATTATTGCTTATAAGTTTTAATTGTACAATTATTGTTCAATTTCTTCGGCAGTAAAATTATTTTGTGTGTCCCTGTGAATGAACGATAAATTTTATGCATGCTATATTATACAGTAAGTTCCGTGAAGTACTATATATAAATCCTCAGTACTATATATACATTTCTGTATGTTTAAAATAGTGTAATATCATTAAATTACATCGGAAACGATTTTTCTCCATAGGCCGTAATGTAACGAAATTTTTTGAGTATCACTGTAAATGAACCATATATGCTACACACTTCATTTTCTATACCGAACATGCCATAGTGTTACCCAATAACACCTATGAATTTCGTGGTAATCAGACTATATTTATTAGAGATAGAGCACCGAGGGACAGACAGACAGACAAACCAAATTCTCAAACACTTTTTAACTTTGTTGGAAAGTGTTAAAAATGCTTATCAAACTTATATTCTTATTAAATGCTTATTATGCATACGTATGTTTTAAAGTATCAGTAAAATTTAACTGCGGAATTTCAGTAGAAGGCCTTTAAAAAAATAAAATATTTTCGATTATTTGGCGCTAAAAGACGAATGCACACGCAATTTGGCGGGCAAAACTTTTCCTCACCAAACGTGAATATTTTAATGCATCTGAAAATTGCTTGTTAAATGATTATTCAAATGCGCGGTACTTAATTAATTTAAACTTAAACAATGAAACATTTTGTTAATTTTTTTTCTATAAGCTAATGTAATATATACAAGTTGCGTGTTGCTGAAGTTATTTAATTTTCGGACGGTTTCACCGACTGGATAAATTTAAGTGCACTTTAAAAGTAACTGTCCGATTAAGAACTATTTCATTATACATTTCGAGATTAAATAAGTCGTTGTTTCTATGACAACAATACTTTTCTCTAATCGTCTCCGACACTAACACTATCGAAGTGCTCAGAATCGGCCCGTAACTTTGAGTTTGAAGCGATTTTAATCGATTTAAATGTTTTACTAACCGTCATTAAATCATCGTTAAATTTCATTTCATGTACATATAAATGTATATGGCAAAATCATAGTTATAAAAGTACTTCGCAACGTTTTTGTAGCGTCTTTTCACTAAAAACAGTGATTTTTTTTTCGTCGCTTTTTGCGCAAATCACATTTTTTTCTTTTTTTACTTTCCATGATTACTACTGCAAAATTTTCAGAACAACTGCATGCTTGTTGTGAGTCATGTAGTCTTGCGAGAGCTATCACAGTTAGATTTGTTGTGATTGCGCACGCATCCAGTTGAAATTCATCTTAAGATGCAACGCGGTTTACGCTTTGTTTGTCTCGTAAGTCAGTAAATGGATCCTCAGCGAGGCATCTCAAGTCCAGCTTTACTGACACTCGCGTTTAACCCCTTGAAGGGCGGTGGAATAAAATATATCCCACCTAATTTAAACAAGATTCTCACCAGAAAAATTTTACTAAATTTTATATTTTTAACTTTGGAGGAAAGTCGCTGTAAAATTGCTTTTCCTTATTTAAAAACTAGTCGGATGTACCAATCCCAAAACTTTCTTCTATCTCATACATGTTAATACTTCAAAATTCGCTATCATAGTGCCAAATTTAAATGGCAAATTCCGTGCATTAGTTCTTGAGATATGACTATCGCTGAAATCGTCTAAATCCAGCAAAATGCTGCCTAGCAGCGCCACCTATTGGGTGATTTATACCAAATCCTAATCAACAACAATTTATGTCAACGTCTGACTGAATCTGAAGTTTGGAGAAAATCCGTGCATTAGTTTTTGAGATAGAGCTATAGCGAAAATCGTGAAAATTCCTGCATAGCAGCGCCACCTATTGGGTGATTAATACCAAAACCTAATTAACAACAACTTGTGTCAACATACAACTAAATCTGAAGTTAGATGAAAATTCGTGCATTAGTTTTTGAGATAGAGCTATTGAGGCAATCGTGAAAAAGTCAGCACAGAGGCGCCACCTGTTGTGCGATTTACACCAACACATAATCAGTAGCAAGACATGTGAAGGACTAATTGTATCTGAAGTTTGGTGAAAATCCGTGCGTTAGTTCTTAAAATAGAGCTATTGGGGAAATCGTGTAAATCCTGCAAAATTCATCATAACAGCGCCAACTGTTGGGCGATTTACACCAAAACGTTACCAGCATCAATTCATATCAAGGACTAACAAAATCTGAAGTTTGATCAAAATCCGTGCATTAGTTCGTGAGATAGAGCTATTGCGAAAATCGTGAAAAATGCAGCATAGCAGCGCCACCTGTTGAGCGATTTACACCAAAAACTAATCAGCATCAATTTGTATTAGGGACTCACTGAATATAAATTTTTATTAAATTCCGTGCATTAGTTCTTGAGATAGAGCGCCCACAAAATTTGTGTCACATACACACAGACAGACAGACAGACAGACTCACAGAGTCACAGACAGACATTTTGTAAAAACATGTTTTTTGGAATCTCTGACCCCTAAAACGTGTAAATCCGTCGAAAACCGGAATTCGAAAATTTTCATGAATCCAATACTTTCTTCTTGTAAAGATAGAAGAAAGTAATAAAAGTTTTTGATTATTCCGGTGAAAATTCAATATTTAGAGACGTTTTTGCTTGCCCCTCAAGGGGTTAACATTCTATGTTGTCTGGCAAGTAGAAAGTGCCAACAAAAATATCTGTAATTTTCAAAATATTTTTTTTCTAAGCATAAACATTATTCTGCCTTAATCTCAGCATGCCTCAAATACCATTTTTGGGTAGTCATAAAATGGCACTTCACACGTCTGGCGCAGTTTTTGGGCTGACTAAAGTGTCTGGCTTTTATATTTTTTATTTCATTAAATACTAAATTTGAAGGTATTAAAATTTCAAAATGCCTCAAAGATATTTTTTTGCAACGAAAATTTTAGAAATTTAAAAATTCACGGGTTGGATAAGTGCCACGATCCTTCAACAGACATTTGATTTCGTATTCAGGCATTACTAAAGAAGTGTTGCACAAATTTTCAGGGTGCCTCAAATACCTTTCCTAAAATGTTTAACAGCTCCCGGACTAATGGCATCAATTGGTGCTGATTAGGTTTTAATGTAAATCTCTCAACAGGTGACACTGTCATGCAACTTTTTTCGAAATCATCAAAATAAAAGCTAAGACAGACAAGGATGTTTATTAGAAAGAAACATTAACCAATTTAATCTTAAGCATTTCTTTCACTTGAGAAATTCAACGAAAATAAAATAAGATCATCATTTCTAAAAGCTTAAATCAATAGATGGAATAAATTAGAAAAATGTTTTTCTACCTTTTTCTCTCTCACAGTGCTGCTGAAGCCACAGAACACTTACATAAGAATGCATTAAAAATATGGTGGGAAAAAACGTTTTTTCTTTCTCTGTATTTTTAACAACAACAAAATCCGTACCACGACCGAAAAAAAGCAAGCAATTAATTTTTAATGAATATTGTCTTCAATAGCTGGTTTGTACCGCTTTGATGAAAGACAAGAAAAAGCAAGTCGGAAATTGTACGTCAAACGTGGCAAATGAGGTGCGTTCGTACCATAACTAGTTTTATAAAATTGAGATCTTGGTGCAATAGCTGTTGCATTCGTATACAAAATGCAAAGAGTTCAACAATGCAACAATTATGCAAGAATGCATGAATACAAAATTTGTTACGATTCTATATTTTAAATTCAGTAATGCGGAAATAATATGACTCCATTTTAAATAGGACGTAATCACCAAGGCAACCTAGAAACATCACCTAGCATGGGGTATCAACTATGGGATAGTAACTTTTATTAATTTCTTTTGTTTTGATACGATTTTCATAAAATTTGAAATGGCTGATCTGAACGAAATGACTGAAATCTGAACGAAAATTAGATCGTTTCAATAATAAAAACTATTCTTCACTTCAGTGTTCCTTTAAAGTTAGTAATGAGCTAAAACCATTTGCAGTTGAAAATTTGCAGAAATCAACATCACGAAAATCTTTTTCAGACGTAACCGAAACTCATGAAAGAAGACTAACTCAAAGGTTCAGAGAGGATACTCCTGGAGAAGCTAAATTAAGAAGAATCAAAGAGAAAAATTGAACGCGAATTCAGAAAAGAATTAGGTTTGCTAATAGGTGTTGTTAAACGGGGAAGTGGTTTGACACACGATGGAAACACTGCAAGGACATTTTTTGCTGAGTTTGAAAAGACAGCTGAGATCACTGGATTGGATAAAGAACTTATTAAACATTTTACAATTATAATGCAAGAGATCGCCTGTGACGAAGTAACTAAGGCCGAAAAATTTGGCAATTTCGCACTGGGAACAGCTAAACAATGTGCCTCAAAGTACGGATAGTATTATATGCCAGCTTCTGTACATAAATTACTAACTCATGAAAAGGATATGATTACAAATTTTGCTGTTCCAATTGGATAATAATAGGAAGAATCTACCGAAGCTCAAAATAAACAGTTTCGAAGGTACCGGGACTCCCATTAGGGAAAAATAAGTTGAAGAGTATGCAAAGAAAACTTATTGCACCATTTGCTAATAGCATCTGACATTTTGATTTCAAATATTAGACACAAAATAAAATACATTCAAAGGAACAGAAATTTTCTAGAATCATTGGAACTTTTACTTTAAAATATGACACTTTATCACTGACATAGCAGCACATCCATTTATTAGAGTACAATTAACCCTCTGAGAACCTTTGCACTTTTCAGCATTTTCATGTAAACGTTTATATAACCAGAAATACGAGTATATTAACTTTAATTTCGCAGTTTAATGTTAAATTAGTTTTTTACATCATTTCGTCCTAGAAATTTCTTACAGCATAATCTTCTTTAAAAAATATTTTTGTGTACAGCCAATTTAACATGTTTTCTGGAAACGGAAAATTACGGAATAGCCGCTTCAAGTCCATTTATGTCGAAAACGCGCAGGTTTGCGCAAAAAATCATCTATACCACACTAAAGTACATGCTTTCAGGAATACCAACATGAGTTTGAAATTTTAAACAACTTTAAACAATTTAAGTTATGTAATTTTGAAGATTACGATACCATTAATTCTATATGTGTTGTTCATAATGTAGAATGAGACATAAAATTCAATCAAAATATAGTGAGTAGTGGTTTAAAATGTGTTTTAAGAAATTAATCATTATATTTTAAATGAGTTATTAGTAGAGGTTATTTAGGTTCCATTTCTGAGCATAGCAAAAGTCACTAAAATTCGCTGAAAAATTCCTCTGCTGAAACGTGTATATTCCGAGCTGTACAAATACGGTATAATTTTGTATAATTTAAAAAATAAACATATATTCGTATTTTGTAGATATTCTTTTAAAATATTTCATCGCAAAAAATTAGTTAATTAATGATTATTTTTTGGCTCTATGTTCGCATTTTCTTAAGGATTGATCCACTGTGCGGCGTGCTTATCGAGTTTTCCGGTCATCCTCCTGCGCATATGCCAGGTCACGGCCAAACTCTATTCCCCTTTTTTAATAAATATCCAACACCCAACTAATATCAAAATATTTTTTTTCAGAACATTGATTATTTTTACACGATTCTTATTTATTTAGTAAATATAGATATTTGTAAACAAATTTCAGTAATTTTAGGTGCTATCCTTATTTAATGATCAGCAAGATTTATTTTATGATCGTTTATGTCATATTCCGAGTATTCATTTTCGAGCAGGCTAGATTGTTCCGTGGTAGCGCATTTGCCTGCTAATCGAAAGGTTCCCGGCTCGAAGCTTGGTATCGGAGTTTGAAATTTTTCGCTGCAATAGATTTCATTATCTAGATTCAGCTCTACAGAAATTTTGTAATTTTTTTTCCTTTTCCCATTTTAAGATTGTAAAATATCTTATCAATTATTTTTTTAATTCAAAAAATCTCTTTTTTTTTTTTTGGCAATTTTAAGGGTTTATATTTTTTAACTAAATCAAATCATGTAATTAAACATGCTTTTCAGGTATACAAGCATATGCTGTTATAATTGTCTGAAAAGCAGTTCTTGAATATTTTTAATTTTATTTAAAAAATATCTTCTAATTTTAATAATTTTAACATTAAATTTAATGGTGCTGTCATCTAAGATCTTATTGAAAAATTTAAGGATTTAATAATTATAAGTTAACGTTTTGGATTACTTAATTAAAGGATAAAGTGTTTTGAAAGGAATATTAAACAAAACCCTCTGCGAGATCTTCGATCACGCTTATCCACTTGTTTTAATTCATGCTTAAAAATTATTTTTAAATCTCATAAAAAGTCGCTAAATTGAAATACTGTTTTCAAATTAATTTAATTTGAAAGTACATTTTCCCCCTAATCGATGATGTAAAACTTGAAATTATACGATAGTTAGAATTTTTTGTATGAGCGATAAAAACAGACAACCGTTTTCTTTGATATGCATCCAAAATTAATTTATAGATTTTGAAAACAATGAAAAGTTAGCAATAATAGAGAATACAAAGAAATATGATTTTGTCGCTAAAAAAGGAAATACTATAGCCTTATTGGCAAACATTATTTGCACAACGGAATGGTTAAAATTAATAAATATGTTTTTAATTTTTTAATTATCTTCCTGTGAATTTTGCATCCCTTAAAACTTTGTCTCTATATTTACATAGATCTTTTCCTATATGCTTCTATATACTATATATTGATCCAGTAAAAACGCCTTACCGGACACCTTTATTTAACGAAGACTTTTCAATAACCACTCGCAAATCTATATATATTTATATGATTTTACCTAGCAAACAGCAATTTAGCTCGCAAAAGGTGAAAAATGATCTGTTTCGCGAAAATTAAATTTAACCCTTTCAGGGACAAGGTATTTCTATTCGTAAAATGCTGAAATGAGTGAATGACACCAGAATTTGCGAACAAATTTATTTCAAAATAAGCAAGAGATTTTGTTCTTATACTTAATAAAAGGAAGTTTTTCATTCCAATATTCTAGGGCCAATGTGACATTTAGGGATTAAAATTGGGTGGTCCAAAAATGAACCACCACACTTGAAGGGATTAAAGGGCTAAAAATTACAATCAAGAGTTCAGAGTAAGTTCCGTTATCTTCTTGGAAGGCAATGTGTAATAAATGTTATCATACAGGTATTTTGCAATATAAATTGTAATTAGTGCGTCGTGATTGTCAAATATATAAATTGCAAGTGAGATCCAACATGCATATGTACAAATTTCTTTCACTGTGTTAAAAGATTTTTTGTAACAGTATTATTTTGATGTTGGAAAGCGTATAATAAACTATAATACACTTACACACACGGCTATTTTTTTTGTTGTGTGTTAAGATTTCATCTCATACCTTGATCCTCAACAGGCTTGACTTTTAAAGGTACACAATATGATAGCTACTTTTAGTGCCCGCAAGCGTGTTATGCAAATGTCGTTTGTTCTCTAAAATTTTTAGTTTCCTTTTAATTGAAGACATTTTCTTCTCATCTTAAACAAGTTTCGACAAAAGGAAAAGGACATTTTCCTTTAATCCCTTCGGGACCAGCAGTTTTTACACTAATTTTATGCTAACACCACTTTTTTAACAAAAGTTACCTTTACTTAAATAATCGCGAAAATGCTCTAATTAAAGATACTGAAAAAACTAAGGAAAGACCTAAACCAATCACGGTTACCGGTATCTCAAACATCACAGAATTTCTAAATGAACTTTCATCAGCAACAAGTTCAACTATGTAGCAAAGTTAGCAGGAGAATTCATTCGAATTTCCCCACCAACCTTCCGCGACAAAATGTCGCTTCATGAACACTTTAAGCAAACTGCTGTTCAGCAGTATATTATCCCTGACTCGGACATACCATTAAAAGTGGTAATTAGAGGCCTCCCTAGGACTCTCGATATTGAAAGAGTTAAAGAAACTCTCTCTTGTAGAGGTTTCACTATTCTTAAAATGACTCAATTAAAAAGTCGAAGAGATGGGACACCCCTCCCTCTTTATTTATTGGAACTACCTAAAAATGTGACTTCTTATGAGATCTTCAAAGTAAATGCTATTTATAGCTTAAGGGTGAAAGTTGAAAATTTTCGCCCTTCAAAAAAAGCTACTCAATGTCATCGATGTCAAAAGTTCTTCCAGGTAAGTGCGAACTGTCATCTAAATCCCAAATGTGTGAGATGTGGTGGTCCCCACCTGTCCCCAGATTGCCAAGTTTAAAAAGATGCCGTAATTGCTAAAGAAACTTCTACTGAGGTCCATAAACCACCCCCTAAATGTGCCAACTGCTCACTAGAGAGTTGTTCATCTTATAAGAGTTGTTCGCAATTTCCTCTAAAAAACCAATTAAAAAAATCTTATGCTAAAGCCGCTGATGCTACTAAAAAAGTAATTTTTTTCAAAAAATCCCAGAAACAATCTGAGGACGTCACCTTACCACACGCCAATAGAATTCCTTCTGTGCCCAAGGCTCCGCCTCCCACTCAGCAGCTTTATGAGTTGCAGGATTTCTCAGGTTATGTCCTTACGATAGCTGAGAGCCTTACTAAAATTAAAGAAGAACTAAATGTAAATTCATTTAACGAAATAATAATACCCACTAAACTCAACAGTGTCTTAGAAGAGATACAATCTAAAAAAGATCCAATATCTAAACTTCTCGCCTTCAGCGAGATGCTAACTAGTAATTTTAAACTCTCTAGTAGCGAGTCATAAATTCGCTTACGGCTCCTACCCTCATTTAACTTTTTATTTCTCTTATTTCTGTAATTTTAATGTATGGTCACTGAAAAGTGTCTTTTTTTTTTGGTAAGGTTTTTCGCTTGGCTTGCGATCTATTCGGCTTTATGAACTTTGAACATATTTTTCTTATTCTATCCTTTGATTTTCTATTGCGGACTTCATGTAACAGTGAAGCCCCGCCCTCCTATTTTCGTATTGGCTGCCTGTTTGGCCACTTACTTAAATAGACTTTCCTCTCTCTTTTACTTTCATTCTGTCTTTGATTCTTGGCAGTGATGCTGGGAGTTATCGACACTCTCTATTACAGTAGTGTTTCACTACATTTAGACTAACATTTCCTGTTTTTTCTTATGATGTGCAAAAGAAATACTCATCGACAGGGCGTGGATTTGTTCTACAAATGGGTAGCCCCTGGAACTGTATGCTGTTCACTGTTCTAATTAAAGAAAGCAAATATTTTCTTCTTTACTGGTGCTAAAACAAATTCTGTATGCTCTTTTTTGAAGGTGCATACTATATGCACCCATGGTCCGGAATGGGTGCATATAATATAAAATTCTTAATATATACCTCCTAAGTTTAATCTAGATTTGTACAGGAAACTTTTAATTAAATTTTATTTTTATAACTTTGGTGGAAAAAAAGTTGTAAAATTGCTTTTCCTTATTTTGAAAGAAAATTTTCAAAGATTCCGGCGTGAATTCAACATTACAGGAAAACAATCACTTCCCCTTCAAAGGGTTAAAATAACTTACGTTCTCAAAATTTGAAAATAGGTAACTGGATTATACAGTATGCATAATACAAAAGCAAGAGCAGAAGCAACTACTATCCTTTTCGCTGCAGTGACATACTGCTAGCGGAGGTTGATTTCAAGTAAAGTGTTTCCACTCACAACTTAACAGGCGATTTTTTTTTTAAATAAACAGAAGAAGTTTTAATAACTGTAATTTAAATTGCATTTTACTTGAAGTTATGAGCTGCTTTTTTCTAGAGTTAGAAGATACAAAAAAGAAAAATTGTGCATCAGGCATAGATTATGAAACACTTTCCAACACTTCCGGAATATTTTAACAATACTTCCGCTTTAATAAGGTAAATAAGATAATTATGTAATCATTTTAGAAAACACATAACATAATTGAAAAATAGAATTCAGTAATTACCGTCCATAGTCGGCGTAATACTTCAATTCTTTTGTGAAGCACTATATTTGATCTATAAATTGCCCTGTATATCATTTTATTTATATTCTACAAACATTTCTTAGTAAACTAAATTCAGTTCAGCATTAAAATGCATAACTCATATAAAACCCACCTTTAAGCAATTTACGCTCATACTCAGTAAGCTTTACGAATTTTTTCTGTAGCCCTGTATATGAACTATAGCATTTATACACACTATATAGTATGCATAAATATAGTGAAACTCAAAAGCGCATATCATTATTAAAAATGCATTTCGACCAATCATTGCTAATATACAGTAATTCGGATTCAATATACTATCTGAAATATTTTGTGTGTCCCTGTAAATGCCATGTACTTCGTATTATACATGAAATAACTTATACTAAATAACTTATACTAATAACTTATACTAATAACTTATACTACGACTATCATTATATATGAAATAGTTTAACATAATTCAAGTACGCCGCAAACAATTCCCCCCCCCCCCCTCCCATACCATTATGTAACAGAATTCTTTTGTATGGCCCTATAAATGAATAATAATTATTCCTTGCACGGCATATTCTACAGAATGCACATTTTTGTGGACTTCATAAATGGATATCAATTTTACTATGTTTGAAATAGTGTAACATCATTAAAAATAATTTGAAACTATTTTTTCCCATTGGCCGTAATGTAACGGAAAACTTTTGACTGTCCCTGTAAATGAACTAAACATGCTACAAACTTCATTTGAAATAGGGATCATACTATGGTAGAGGTCACTAGCATCCAAAAATTTCAGAACGATCCGAGCATATTTACGAGAATTAGAGCGCGTACAAACGGACAGACAAACCGAAGTCATAAACACTTTCCAACAAAAGAAATTAAATTAAAAATATACATAAAAACATTAGACCGGGAGCCGGCAGTACAAACAATCACCTCATCGAGTTCACGTATGAAATTCTAGGATTAGATAAATCTTGATTTGCATATTAAAACGCAATCGGTCTGCCAAGTCATATCTTGGTGGAAAACACCTGAAAACCCGATTTTAGCAGCTGACTCGTAGGTTTACCCGTGTTTTTTCCTGCTCCCAGTCCCCATGTTTTCATACCTTTTGGTAGATCAAGATTAGTACAATAAGAAAATTTCGGTCTGCTTCATCATATCTTGGTACGAGACAAGCAGAACGGGGTGCCAATTCCCCATTTTGGCGGTATTATCACGTCATTGAACTACGGCTTGAAATTTTGGCACATTAAAGATACCGGTACAATAAGAATATTTCAGTCTGTCTCGTCATATCTTGGTAGGAGATCAGCAAAGCTGGTTCAATTCAACTCATTAAAGATACAGATTAGTACAATAAGAATATTTCAACCTGTCTCGTCCTACCTGGTACAAAGCAAGAAGAACGGGGCGCCAATTCTTAATTTTGGCCATCGAGTTACGGTCTGAAAATTTAACACATTATAGATACAGATTATTACAATAAGAATATTTCAGACTGCTTCGTCATATCTTGGTACAAAGAGAGAAGAACGGGCGTCAATTCCTTATTTTGACGATCCTATCACGTCATCAAGTTGCGGCTTAGAATATTGGCACCTTAAAGTTACATCAGAGTAAAATAAGAATATTTAAGTTTGCCTCGTCATATCTTGATACGAGACGAGCTGAGCGGGGCGCCAATTCTTAATTTTGACGGTATTATCACGTCATCGAGTTACGACCTGAAAATTTAACACATTAAAGTTACAGATTAGTACAATAAGAATATTTCAGTCTGCCTCGTCATATCTTGGTACAAAGCGCGATTAACATAATCGATGACGTGATAATACAGCGAAAATTAATAATTGGCGTCCCTCTCAGCTTATCTCGTACCAAGATATGATGAGGTAGACTGAAATATTCTTATTGTACTAATCTGTATCTTTAATGTGTTGAAGTTTCAGGCCGTAACTCGATGACGTAATAAAAAGCCAAAATTAAGAATTGGCGTCGCACACTCCTAATTTCGTACCAAGATATCACGAGGCAGGCTGAAACATTTTTATTGTACTAATCTGTATATTTAATGTGCCAAAATTTCAAGCCGTAGTTCGATGACGTGATAATACCGCCAAAAGTGGGGAATTGGCACCCCGATCTGCTTGTCTCGTACCAAGGTATGACGAAGCAGACCGAAATTTTCTTATTGTACTAATCTTGATCTTTAATGTATTAAAATTTCAAGCCGTAACTCGATGACGTGATAGTACCGCCAAAATTAAGAATTGGCGCCTCGCTCTGTTAGTCTCCTACCAAGATATGACGAGGCAGACTGAAATATTCTTATTGGGCTAATTGGTATATTTAATGTGTCACAATTTCAATCCGTAACTTGATGACGTGATAGTACCGCCAAAATGGAGAATTGGTAACCCGTTCGTCTCATTTCGAACCAAGTTATGCCGAATCAGTCATTCTTTCACGTACTGTTAATAAGCTTTTCCTAAACCATTAATTTTTCTTGAAAGCCGATTGCAAAGTATTATATATGGCAATGTAATGTAAAATATTATGTTTATTGTGTTCGAATTGTACATCATGACGTCTTTTTTTTTTTTTTTTTTTTTTTTTATATATAAATTTTAGTCTGCCGGATGTTTCTACCAGGATGTGGGTAGGCAGACCAAAATATTCTTAAAATACTTTATTTTACCTTTGATTTGGCATCAATTACATCTCGAAAATCGATGACGTGATAGTGACGCCAAAATGACGAGCTGGCGCCCGCTGCTGCTCATATCGTACCAAGAAATGTCGAGGCAGACCAGTCATTCATTCATCAACTCCTAATAACATTGTCCTATATACATCATGATTTCATCTCGTAACTCGATGATGTAGTCATTTGTGTCGCCACCGATGGCAAGACACAATATTACACAAGCTATGTACAATATTTAGAAGTTATAAAAATTTAATTCCATGGCATTTCATAACATTTTCAATCTTTGCACCGGGGAATGGGGAAATGTGCTTTCAAACGCATTTTTTTTTCTTTTTCTTTTTTTTTTAACCATTTGGAAAAATGGTTATTGTCCTAGGTCAGGGTAGGAAATCAAAAGCATATCTGAAGCGTTTTATTAGTTGAATCCCGCATTTTATTCGTCTTCTGATTGGTCTATACAGTAATCTGTATTTTCCTTTTACTTTCAACAGAGATGGATACTTCTGTTGCCATTATGACAAAAATGTAATAAAAACTATAAAAAAAATTAATAACTCAGAATTAAATTAAGTTACAGCTTTCAAACAAATTGCAATTAAAAATGCATTTTTTTCTCTATTCGACTAGATAAAAGGTAATATTGTGGGATTATGTTTAGAAGTTTAAAAATGAAATTTCATTTAAAATTGGTCCAGTATTAATAATGTTTTATCCATGACGTACGTAATGTATGACCAACTCCGTAGAAGTTTAAAAATTTACAGTACCGAAAATTGTAAAACTGAAATTTCTTTTGAAATTTGTTCATGATGGATCCAGGAATGTTAATGTTTAACCCTTTCCAGCGCAGACAAATTCTATTCGCAAAATGAGAAAATATTGACTGACACCGGAAATTGCAAACGATTTCTTTAAAAAAAAAAACTCCTTAAATTAAGCTTTCACTGTAAAATCAAAATTTTGTTAAATATTCTTGGTGCCATTTGCAAGGTTGGAATTAAAATTAGGTGTGTCCAGACTGGACACACTGCGCCGGAAAGGGTTTTAATCCATGGCGTATGTAATGTATGATCAACACCGTGCTATTTTTTATATCTTAAATTTTAGTCTTTGAAAAAATCATTTTCCAAATGGTCGTTGTAATTTGTTAAATTGCTTCTTTTTTTTTTTTTTTTGTATTTACTGTATCGAAATTTGATTGAAAAATTTATCGGTATTTACTCAATTTTTATTGTTTTTAAAATAATTTTCAAGCATGTTAGATTTTTTTTCTTTTTTTAATTTATCTCTATAGTGTGTAGACAATATTATGAAAGATAAATCCGTTTGATTTTAAATTAACATAAATAGCTCATCATTTGTTCTCAGCTTACTAAAACATACGCCAATCAATAAATAAAACAATAAAATACAAATAAAAAAATTCATGTTTTCGATCTACTCGCTAAAACACTAAAATTAACAAAATTAAAAACACTCACATATGATGGTTTGCAGCAATATTCTGAAACACGTGAAGATCGAGTTTTTATCGCGTTGTAACTACTAAAAAACAATAATTCTTGATAACACGCGTTAAATGTTTTTAAAATTATAAAATGTGTAATCAGTATATAACTAGTGTATTGTGGCTATCACAAAACTTTCTTCTATATAAATCACGTCAGTTAAATCATTGAAATAGTACAAGAAAATACATCAATTTAGCATTAATTCATGTCAAAGTATATCTGAATTTGAAATTTCATGAAAATCCGTGCATCAGTTCTTGAGATAGAGCCATAGCGGAAATACTGAAAAATGTGGCATAGCAGCGCCACCTGTTGAGCGATTTACACCAAAACATAAACAGCACTAATTCATATCAAGGTAACCTGAATCTGAAGATCGTTGAAAACCCAAGCATTAGTTTTTTAGATAGAGCTATTGCAGAAATTGCAAAAAATACAGTATAGCAGCGCCACCTGTTGAGCGATTTACACCAAAATCTATAAAACGTCAATTCATGTCAAGGACTAACTGAATCTAAAGTTTAATGAAAATCCGTGCATTAGTTCTGGAGAGTGAGCTATTGTGGAAATCGTGAAAAATACTGCATAGCAGCGCCACCTCTTGAGCGATTTACACCAAAAACTAAACAGCACTAATTGATATCCAGTTATACCTGAATCTGAAGTTTGTTGAAAATCCAAGCATTAGTTCTTGAGATAGAGCTATTGCAGAAATTACAAAAAATGCAGCATAGCAGCGCCACCTGTTGAGCGATTTACACCAAACTGTATTAAACATCAATTTATGTTAAGGACTAACTGAATCTGAAGTTTGATGAAAATCCATGCATTAGTTCTGGAGATTGAGCTATTGTGGAAATCGTAAAAAATGTTGCATAGCAGCGCCACCTATTGAGCGATTTACACCAAAAACTAATCTGTACCAATTTATATCAGGGACTAACTTAATATATTTTTTTATTAAATTCCATGCATTAGTTCTTGAGATAGACCGCATACAAAATTTGTGTCACATACAGACAGACATTTTGTAAAAACATGTTTTTCGGAATCTCTGACCCCTAAAACGTGTAAATCTGTCAAAAACCGAAAGTCGAATATTTTCACGAATCCAATACTTTCTTCTTGTAAAGATAGAAGAAAGTAAAAAACTGCTAAGAAGTATTTATGGACGATGTATGTTTTTTTACATCTAATTAGATTTTTTTATCAGTGATGTTGGTTTCGCCTTTTTTTTTTTTTTTTTGGAAACATAATGAAAAAATATAATATATCTTTATGTCTGGCAATCATTTTAAAACTTTTTTTAAAAAAATGATATATATATCAGTGGTGGAAAATTGGCGCAGAGGAGGAGCCTATTGACACCACTAATATTTTATGGTATTCTTCATCTTAATAAAAACTGTCATTAGATAAAACGAAAAATTCTACTAAAATTTAGTGGTGTCAATAGGCTCCTCCTCTGCGCCAATTTTCCACCACTGATATATATATATATATATATATTTTACTATACTCTTGGATTGTTGGTAGATAGCCATATTCTGCCTCATCCATTAAATTAAAATATCGCACTTGCGAAAAAAAACCCTTTAACTAAATCATTAAGAATGAACTTCCATGCATCTAAATCCACTGTGCTGTTCCAGGCACAGGGCACTGTTAACTATAGTTACCAGACACTGGTAACTAACTATATTTATATTCTATTCGCACCATTATTTTTTAGAAGTACATTTTATAGTATATTTCACTTGTAGATGCTGTCGAAGTGTAGAGGAAAAAATTTTGATTTGAGAAAGTGGTGAGGGATAGATTTTAAAAATAGTCGCCAGTAGCAGCCCTGCAGACAGTGCATTTCTGTTCTAGTTTCTCAGTTATGCCTGTTCTGTGTTTCTGGAAACAAGCCACGTGTTATAATGCAAACGAATTACTGTTCATAAAGGTCTATGTAACAAACATCGAGTGCTGTGGAAGTCATTTCCTCCAGACGCAATCAATTCTATTTTATCGGAATCTGTTTTTAATAGAATCGGTATCGGTTACATACCCGTGAATAATATTAGGTTGAGCAAAAAGTTCTGGGAAATTTTTAATCTAATAGTTAGAGGAATTTGTATCGCATGTAGGAGTACTAGTAGTACAGTCCAAACGTGGCTCCATCCGATTATGTCCTCTTTCGATCAATGCAACACTTTTTCAAGGGCCGTCGATTTGAATCCTTTAACCCCTTAATTCTCGCTCCCGTCATATTCTCGGGCTGTGTCTTTTACTCAAATTGTTTGATTCCCACCAGTTTTATAAAATAGAGAAATTGGCTATATTTTAACATCGTTTTTACTGTCATTAAATAAGGAGAATATTTCTTTTTCATAATAGTGGTGCCAATTTTGAATTAATCAACTGTAATTTAATTCGAGTGTTAAGGGGTTAATGAAGCTGAAGAACCATGTCAATAGTTTTTCGATTCCAAGGAGCCGCCACGGTAGTTCCAGCAAATCCGGAATCCGGCAGAACGATGTCAGAAAGTCGTGGACTATGATAGTCTCTACTTTGAAGAATAATCCTTGTTGCTTTTGTTGTTAATTTGCGCATAACAACGAAGCTTTCACAAATTTCCCAGAACTTTTTGCTCAACCTAGTAGTAACATCGATATTAAATCCTATAGAAGTTCCAAATGCCAGCAGTTAAGAAAAAGGCAAAGTTTATGCATTCTGTACGAGGGGAAGGGTTATAATTAAATTTCCCAATATATATACAACAAGCATCTGATTTTACAATATTTGCTATTATCTTCAAGTTTAACATGCATCCAGTTAAGTTCTATATTTGAGGGGAGGCTTGGGGAGTCCGTTTTAGATTCGAGTAAATACGGTGAAACATACATTTGAATCAGTTTTTATGTTCAGTAATATTTCGACTTAACCCCTTCGGGACGGGAGCCTTTTACGAAATTTTTAATCTTTTGTTACCGTTTTTAAGAAACAGAAATTTGTGTCTTGTTGAATCGAGAAAATGCGCTGATTAAATAAGGCAAATTTTGCAGTAAATTTTTACTGGTGAGGAGAAACAAGGATTCTGAGCGCTTCATGCGGCACGTATACGTGTCGCTCGTCCCCAAAGGGTTAAGACAGCAATTCGGTCCAAGACTAGCGACGTAAGTTGGGGTGTATTTAGATAAGTAATACAAATTCTCCAATATCTAACGTTCATAGGTAACTCCGGAAGAGTCGCCGCAACCGGGATAGGTGCCGCACCCCTTGATTTCTTGTAATTATCGACAGATGGTCGTTAAACGCGCAGTATAGGTGCGCAACGAGATTATTTTAACCAGTGTATAGCGTGCATCCCATTTCGATGTTTACTTGTAAATGCACAATCCTTATTTTGACGTAAGTGCATGATTTCACTGTCCAAACTTTTAAACACGTTATACCTAAATATTTTTCATACGCTAATTTTTAAATACATGCAAGACAAAACTAAGTGTAGCGTTTGAATAGAGTACTGTGTGTATGGTTACGCCATTTTCCTTAGCGATGACAGGTAACTGTGATGTGCGACGTCTGTACCGTGCAAAACGGGATACATGCCGCACTGCAATTCGGTATACATGCCGAAGTTTCTTTTGTACGGGATGAGTAAGTGCTATTAACTTTTCCTTTTCTTTCTACATAGACTAACCAAGTTAGGCATGTTGTCAAGTTTACTAAAACCAAAGGAGAAAAGGGGAAAAATAAAAAGTAAGAAGGGCAAGAAAGATGCAAGTCAAGATGATAATAATGAAAAATTGGATTACCCGTAGCGCAAACGTTCTTTCCAAGGAATGTTTCGAAAACTACTCCAAAAAAGAGGAAATGTAATTGGTTTCGCTGCATCATGTGTCAAATATAGTTGCATAAAGACTGCACTTTTTCGACACTTTTTGTGTAGATTGTGGTAAAAAAAAAAAAAAAAAAAAAAAAAAAAAAAAAAAAAAAAAACAGGTCTTTTAACAAATAAATTATGTAAACACAATTTTACTGTTTTTCTTTTTCCTCTCTAAGACATTGATGTTACGTTGTTGCTGAAATAACAATTAAAATTTAATGTAAAAAATAAGTCGATAATTTTAATAGTGAAAGTAGACAAACAATTATTAATTTGAATCTACTAATACGTTTCATCGTACTCATTTAGTTTCATTTTGTTATTACATCGTTAATTATAGTCCAGATATGAAT
>CAWVRF010000175.1:0-59805 GCA_963932465.1 Maratus speciosus | reverse complement strand
AGATGATGTTCGGCTGATGTTCGGCTGATGTAGAATTTTAAACATGTACTTTCTCTTTTTTTATGAAACAGTTTTTTATTATAAAAGGTGACTGGTACTTTTTACACCATTCAATTCCAGCTTTAAATGCATCATTGTTATATACTGAAAACAAACGTCGAGCCAAAAATGACGACGTAACAATGAATGATTGTTTAAGGTATCAACTGGAATAAACAATGCATTTACAAAGAATTACTGAACAACAATGCAATAAGTATGTTCCTTGCAATAAAAACTAGCAGAGGACGTTTGTTATAAAGTTACTTTGTGGAAATAGGTTGAAGAAAATCTGCTATTCTTGTTCGTGTAGTTTTGTGTGTGTTATTTTCGTCAGCTGTAAAATGGTGGATTAGAGATATACCAACTAATTTATAGACCAGCAATGAAGGTACGGATTTAACTTGCATTTGTTTACTACAGCCCATTTTAAAGATAAATTTCAATCTGATTTGTGATCGGACGACCTGATAGTTCTTAATGAACACGAGTTGCGTTTTTTCAATGTAATCAATCCATGTAATATTTTTTACTTTTTATTTAATATAATTATACTAATATAACCATGAATCTTTTTTTTACATATAATTTTGATAAAAGGCAAAAGTGAACTTTTAAAAAAATTATTCATTTAAAAAGGTTATTTCATATGATTTACATTCGAATAGAATTTTAAACATGTAATTTCTCCTTTTTTATGAAACTGTTTGTTATTATAAAATGTAACTGGTGCTTTTATATACCATTCAATTCTGGCTTTAAATGCATCAATGTTAAATGCTGAAAGCAACAGTCGAGCCAAAAATGACGACGTAACAATGAATGATTTTTTAATGTATCAACAGGAATGAAAAATGCATTTACAAAGAATTACTGAACAACAATGCAAGAAATATGTTCCTTGCAATAAAAACTAGCTGTTGAGTGCCACCGTAATACCCATCATGGATATACATAATATAAAATATGAAAATAAAACATGCGATACATGGTAAGCATTATATCATGTTACTTTATTCATAATTTAATTTACTTAGACTCCCTTAAATGTAATTAATATAATCCCTTAAGCTAAAATTACTTTTCGTTGCATTAAAATATCTCAATTTGTTGATTTTCTCTAAGCAAGTAAACACTATAGGTTTACAATGGAAGTCTATGGGAATTTGGCGAAATATTAGAGATACCGCCAATTTGGCTTCCCTTTTGGCGACTAATTTTGGTCGCCAAATATGGCGATATATATCCAAGTTGGCGACAAACTTGGCAGCATTTGCGACAGCACAGCATTCCCCTATGGGAACCCCCGTTATAGGTATGGATATGCATTAAATGCTTGACATTTACGATAAGCAATTATTGGAATGTAATCAAGTTTGGCGATAGTTTTTTGGTTGACGGTATAATCGTGTAGAACCGAATTGCGTAAAAGAAACATCTTTATAACTCGAAAAATTATAATAATATTAACTAACAGTTTATTGCGTCAGATTAAGCGTCTCATTTCCAATTAAAATATATCTTTGAATTGAAATTTGAATGAAATACAAGGTCATGAAAAAACGAAGAGTGTGAAAAATAGAATTACAAATATCTCAGCAACTAATTATCTGATCGAGTTCATTCATGATGCAAAATTTATCTTTTTTTATTGTCTTTTATATTCACTCGTTCAAATAAGTAATTTCGAAACTTTTTGTATAACTTTTATCAGAACGAATATTTTGAGAGTCCGAAAAAAGTAGTTTCGGATAATTGAGGTTACTGATATTCAATAGGCATCTTTCCATTGTTACTTCTTAAGTTCACACCGAATTTCAAGTCTCTATCTCAATTTTTTCGGGAGATAGAGCGCTTACAGCACACACACATACAGACGGAAGGCAAATTTTTTTTTCTAAAAATATATTTTCGGAATCTCCAGTGTCTGAAAGGAGTAAATCCGTCAAAAAAAAAAAAATTTCGATTTTTAAAACGATTACAAGACTTACTCTATACTACGTATGATGGGTAAGTAACTAGCAAAGGACGTTAGTTATAAATTTATTTTGTGGATGTAGGTTGAAGAAAATCTGCGTTGCTTGTACATGCAGATCTTGTGTGTGTTTTTTCGTCAGCTGACACACACAAAAGCTGTAAATAAGATTATTTAATTTTTTAAATAATTTCCAATTTGAAACATTAATGAAATATTCAACATTTATGATGGATAAATTTATCTAGTATAATTAAGTTAGTAAAGGGTTAACATATTATGCTATAGGTCATGTTTTTAGGGTTCCGTACTTAAAAGGTAAAAACGGAACCATTATAAGATCACTCTAGTGCCTGTCTGTCGAAGCCATTTTACTCGTAAAATATGGAACGTGGAAAGTTCAAATTGGGGGAAGTAATAAAGACTATTGAAACTACTGAAGCTAAAATTATTAAAAAATTAGAGGTAGTAGATTTTAATTTAAACCTTGCAAGAAAATTCGATTATCATAGGTCACATAGTTTTTGAGAAAATCGCATTTTTCAGTTACACACAAATTTCGATTTACTGTCATTCAGCAAAAATGTTGAGCAGCGCTGGAGGTATCTATCGTAGCAGAAGTATTAAAGAAATGTTGATAATTATTTTCTGAAAAATCATCGGTAATTAGCCGATATATTAAACCTCAAAGAAACTGCCTGTTTGGATATACATGATGACAAGAACGGCATACTCTATGCTCCATCGGGTTTTAAAGCATAGATAACAAGTTTTACGGATATATTTGTGTAACGAAATGCCCACTAGCAGTATAAAAGCAATAAACCTCAAACAGTTAAAAAACAGATTAATTTAATTAGAATTAATCACATAAATACTACGGGATTCACGATTAGTTTGCATTGAGTGGTTCTCTCAGTACTACTCCCATTTCTTTAGAGGTTAACTAAAAACTTAAAAAAGACCTAAAGAAATTTTAAATGAAATGGCTTTTCAATTATCGTTTAGTTTCTCTGTATATAGGTTTATTTAATTTTTTTTAAAATTTCCATTTTGAAACATTAATGAAATATTCAACATTTAGGGCGGATAAATTTATCCAGTATAATTAAGTTAGTAAAGGGTTAACATATTATGTTATAGGTCATGTATTTTTTAATACTGGACTGGACCTTGTTAAATAAATAAATTCTTTCCACTTATGTGACACTTTAAAACTCAGCAGCAATCATTATTTCACAGGACATGTTAAAACGAAATTATACTAAGCAATAATGTAAGAATGCACGTCTGTGTTTTATAACAATAAAAAGTAAAAAAAAAAAAAAAAAAAAATCAACAATGCATTAAACCGATATTGTGATGTATTTATGTATGTATGTAAGTAAAACATATAAAAACAAACAGATGATCTAACAATGCATGTGTGTTTGTTCTTAACAACGGAAAAAAAATATGTTCGCCAGAATACCAAGATACCGATTTCGAAGACCTTCCGGCACTCAAATTCGTATCATTTAAAAGATTGATGGAACGTGTATGATGGAACATATGTTGGTTGGGAAGCAAAAGAGTTATGTGTATTCTTATTATTTTAAACGGTAAGAAATTTTATATGAAATGGCTTTTCAATTATCGTTTAGTTTCTCTGTATATAGGTTTATTTAATTTTTTAAATAATTTCCATTTTGAAACATTAACGAAATATTCAACATTTATGGCGGATAAATTTATCTAGTATAATTATATTAGTAAAGAGTTAACATATTATACTATTGGTCATGTTTTTTAATACTAGACTGGAACTTTTTCAATAAATATATTCTTTCTACTTCACTTTAAAACTCAGTAACAATAATTTTTCACAGGACATGTTAAAACAAGTCTCTATTAAGCAATGATGTAAGAATGCACGTCTGTGTCTTATAACAATGAAAAGTAAAAAAAATTCATTTCAGCCATGCATTGAATCGATATTAAAACATATTTTAACAGACAGATGATGTAACAATGCATGTATGTTTTTTCTTAAAAATGGAAAAACAAAATTATACTCGCCAGAATATCAAGATACCGATTTCTAAGTACCTTCCGACACTCAAATTTGTATAATTTTAAGAGATCGATCAAGACATATGTTGGTTGCGAAGCAAAAGAGGCATGTGTCTTTTTATTATTTTAAACTCTTAAGAAAATTTATATGAAATGTCTTTTCAATTATTGTTTAGTTTCTCTGTATATAGGTTCATTTATTTTTTTAAATAATTTCCATTTTGAAACATTAATGAAATATTCAACATTTATGACGGATAAATTTATCCAGTATAATTAAGTTAGTAGGGTTAACATATTATGCTATAGCAGAGATCGTACGCATCATGTGATTCAGGGGATTTTACGTGTTATAGCACCAGAAATTTCGTAAAGTATTGCTTGCCTTTTTTGAAGATAGATTTTCCCCCCCTTATTTAAGGCAAATATTTCTTTGCGAAAATTCTGGTAAAAGATCCCTGAAGCGTACGAACATTGTATAGGTCATGTTTTTAATACTGAATTGGACCTTTTTAAATAAATCAATTCTTTCTACTTATGTGACACTTTAAATCTCAGCAACAATCATTATTTCATAGCACAATTAAAACAAATCTCTATTAAGCAATGATGTAAGAATGCACGTCTGTGTTTTATAATGATGAAAAGTAAAAAAAAAAATAATTCAACATTGCATTAAACCGATATTGTGATGTATCTATGTATGTATTTATGTAAATCATATCAAAACAAATAGATGATGTAACAATGCATGTGTGTTTGTTCTTATCAATGTAAAACAAAATTATGTTCGACAGAATACAAATATACCGATTTCAAAGCACCTTCCGACACTATTTCGTGTCATTTAAGAGATCGATCAGGACATATATTGGTTGGGCAGCAAAAGAGGTATGTCTATTTTTATTATATTAAACAGTAAGAAAATTTATATGAAATGGCTTTTCAATTATCGTTTAATTTTTCTCTATGTACATTTATTTTATTTTTTAAATAATTTCCATTTTGAAAGATTAATGAAATATTGAACATTTATGACGGATAAATTTATCTAGTATAATTAAGTTAGTAAAGGTTTAACATATTGTGCTATAGGTCATGTTTTTTAACCCTTTGAGACGCGGGTTATTAAAATTTTAAAAATATGCTGGCAAATCCCTTAAAATGTGATTAGGTGACTATCTGAAATTAAACTATGTGATTAAAAAAATTTTTAAATACCCCCTTTGGTCTGGGGGACGTGGGCAGTTTTTCCACCATCAGAGCTCTAGGGCATTTATTTCAATACGCAATGCAGAAATGACACCGCAAACTTATTCTAAAGTTACTATAATTGCTAAAATTTCAACATATTTTAAGCAGTTATATTGTTTAGACAAATTCTAAGAATATTAAAATATTTAAAAAATTTATTAAATGAGAAAATTCAAAGTTTTAAAATTTTTAAATCATAATATAAATATACAAACTAATCAAAAATATATCAAATTTATAGATGAAACTGATGTTAAAAATGTTTAATTTTTATTTAGAAATATTTAAAGTATAATGAACTCGTTAATCTACTGAATTAAACACAAATTTAGATTCCTTGGAATTAAATTATAAGCATCCAAATTTTGTTCTGAAACAATGTCTAGTGTGTAATTTGTAGTGCTGCCACCTGGTGACAAACCTCATTTTTCTAGTCCTTAGAGCTCTGGTTGTAGAAAATTTCTATCCCCTCTAATTATTTATATTTTCAGTTTAGTAATTTTTAATTATTATTAAATGTTTGAAGTGTCCAAGGGAAAAAAAAAGTTTCCTTTGAAAAATATTTCTTTATAATGCTTGAAAAATACACAATATCTAAACCTTAAAAATTGGAGTGCTTTTAAGATCGCATTAAAATCCAACTAGATATTGGCAGAGGGTAGTGCTGCCATCTAGATTTGAAGAAGACAAGTAAAATCTGCAAAACCCAGTTTTTGCTTTTAAAATCGAGTCGTTTTGAAGGAAATTAAAATATATTTATTTTGTGGGTGAAAATTCACACGGCAGAGCTCAAAGGGTTTTAATACTGGACTGGACCTTTTTAAATAAATCAATTCTTATATGTGACACTTTAAAACTCGGCAACAATTATTATTTCACAGGACATGTTAAAACAAATCTCTATTAAGCAATGATGTAAGAATGATGTATTTAAGTAAATCATATAAAAAGAAATAGATTGTGTAACAATGCATGTGTTTTTGTTCTTAACAATGGAAAACAAAATTATGTGCGACAGAACACAAATTTACCGATTTCAATGTAAATGACAATTATGACACTCTATTTCGTATTATTAAAATGACACTCTATTTCGTATCATTTTAGAGATCGATCGGGACATATGTTGGTTGGGAAGGAAAAGAGGTATGTGAATTTTTATTATATTAAACAGTAAGAAAATTTATATGAAATGGCTTTTCAATTATCGTTTAATTTCTCTCAAAATTTTTTTCATTTTTTAAATAATTTCAATTTTGAAACATTAATGTAATATTGAACATTTATCACGGATAAATATATCTAGTATAATTAAGTTAGTAAAGGGTTAACATATTATGCTATAGGTCATGTTTTTTAATACTGGACTGGACCTTTTTAAATAAATCAATTCTTTCTACTTATGTGACACTTTAAATCTCAGCAACAATCATTATTTCACAGGACATGTTAAAACGAATCTCTATAAAGCAATGATGTAAGAATGCAATGCACGCCTGTGTTTTATAACAATGAAAAGTAAAAAAATTCATTTCATCAATGCATTAAATCGATATTATGACTGATCTTAAAACGTTTCTTAACAAACAGATGATGTAACAATGCATGTGTGTTTGTTCTTAACAATGGAAAACAAAATCATGTTCGCCAGAATACCATGATACCGATTTCAAAGTACCTTCCGACACTCAAATTTGTATCATTTTAACAGATCGATCGGGACATATGTTGGTTGCGAAGCAAAAGAGGTATGTGTCTTTTTATTATATTAAACACTAAGAAAATTTATATGAAATGTCTTTTCATTTATTGTTTAGTTTCTCTGTATATAGGTTTATTTAATTTTTTAAATAATTTCCATTTTGAAACATTAATGAAATATTCAACATTTATGACTGATAAATTTATCCAGTATATTTAACTTTGTAGTGTTAACATATTATGCTAACATATTATAACATTACGCAGGCGCTCAGCAGTTTTTATGCAAGCGAATCAAACATACTATCAGCACAGGTTCGATTGCACCTGACTAAGCAGAACTACATTCCAGAAACACCCGAAACACGCACATTCAGCTAATTACAAGTGCCAGATCAATTTAATCACATGAAATGTTGAACATTTATGACGGATAAATTTATCTAGTATAATTAATTTAGTAAAGTGTTAACATAATATTCTATAGGTCATGTTTTTTAATACTGGACTACCTTTTTAAATAAATCAAATCTTTCTACTTATGTGACACTTTAAAACTCAGCAACAATCATTATTTCACAGGACATGTTAAAACGAATCTGTATAGCAATGATGTAAGAATGCACGTCTGTGTTTTATAACAATGAAAAGTTAAAAAAAATCATTTCAACAATGCATTAAACCGATATTATGACTGATCTTAAAACGTATCTTAACAAACAGATGATGTAACAATGCATGTGTGTTTGTTCTTAACAATGGAAAGCAAAATTATATTTGTTAGAATACAATGATACCGATTTTAAAGTAACTTCCGACACTCAAATTCGCATCATCGATCGGGACATATGTTGGTTGCGATGCAAAAGAGGCATGTGTATTTTTATTATATTAAACAGTAAGAAAATTTATATGAAATGTCTTTTAAAATATCGCCTATTTTCTCTTTATATAGGTTTATTTAATTTTTAAATAATTTAAATTTTGAAACATTAATGAAATATTCAACATTTATTACGGATTAATTAATCCAGTATAATAAAGTTAATAAATGTTAACATAAAAACACTTAAAATGTGATTAGGTGTCTATCTGAAATTAAACTATGTGATTAAAATTTTTTTAAATACCCCCTTTAGGCGGGGGACGTCGGAAGTTTTTCCACTATCAGAGCCCTATGGCATTCATTTTAACACGGCAAGGGTACGGGGATTTGCGGGTTATGCGATAATTTGCGAGAAAATTGCGATTTCCGGTCTGTTGCAACAACCTAGCAATGGTAAGTCGATGGGACAAGCCTCTGTGGGACGCCGCGAATGTGGCGTCCTAATGACCGGTGTCATCGACACGACATGGGTAAGCCGTGGTAAGGTGGCGACACGAAATGACGCGGCGAGGCCCAGCAGCAAGGGTAAGGGGGTTTTGCGGCGATTTGCGGGTTAAGGGATAATTTACGGGGAATTTGCGAGTTCGGTTTGGTTGCAACAACCCGGCTAGGCTAAGACGAATGGAAAAGACTCGCACACGCCGTGAATGTGGCGTCTTCATGACCGGTGTCAACGACTACGACTTGGGTTACCCGTGGGGAGGTAGAGACTCGACATGACACGGCGAGGCCCACCGTCAAGTGTTAGGGGGATTTGCGGGAATATTTTGGGGGAATTTGCCGGTTCGGGTCGGTAGCAACATCCCAGCAAGGGTAAGCCGATGAGACAAGCCTCGCGCACGCATCGAATGTGGCTTATCAGTGAAGTAATCAACCACAACATGGATAAGCCGTGAGGAGGTGGCGACACGACATGACACGCGAGGCCCACCGGCAAGGGTAAGGGGGATTTGCGGGAATTTGCGGGTTAAGCGTAATTTGCGGGGAATTTGCGGTTTCGGGACGGGATATTGCTGGGAATTTGCGGGTTCGGGGCGGCTTCAACATCGACAAGGGTAAGCCGATGGGACATGTCTCACGCACGCCGCGAATGTGGCGTCATCAGGACCGGTGTCATCGTCCACGACATGCGTAAAGCGGGGGAGGTCGATGACCTAAGTGATGCCATCGACCACGACATGCGTAAGGCGTGGGGAGGCCGATGGCTGCACGTTCGTGTCGTGCAGCGGCTAAGGGGTAAAGGGGATTCGCGGGAATATCCGGGTTTAGCGATAATTTGTGGGGAATTTGCGGTTTCGGGTCAGGGATTTGCGGTAATTTGAGGGTTCGCGAATGTCGATAAACGGAATTTGCGGGTTAAGCGATAATTTGCGGGGAATTTGCGGTTTCAAGTCAGGGATTTGCGGAAATTTGCGGGTTCGGCAATGGCGATAAATGGAATTTGCGTGTTAAGCGATAATTTGCGAGGAATTTGCGGTTTCGGGTCGGGGATTTGTAGGAATTTGCGGGTTCGCGAATGGCGATAAATGAATTTGCGGGTTAAGCGATAATTTGCGGGAAATTGCGGTTTCGGGTCGGGGATTTGCGGGAATTTGCGGGTGCGTGAATGGCGATAAATGGAATTTGCGGGGATTTGCGGGTTAAGCGATAATTTGCGGGGAAATTGCGGTTTCGGGTCGGGAATTTGCGGGTGATTTTCGATAAAGGGGAATTTGCGGTTTCGGTTCGGCTTCAACATCGACAAGGGTAAGCCGATGGGACATGTCTCACGCACGCCGCGAATGTGGCGTCATCAGGATTGGTGTCATCGTCCACGACATGCGTAAAGCGGGGGAGGTCGATGACCTAAGTGAAGCCATCGACCACGACATGCGTAAGGCGTGGGGAGGCCGATGGCTGCACGTTCGCGTCGTACAGCGGCTGAAGGGTAAAGGGGATTTGCGGGAATATCCGGGTTAAGCAATAATTTGCGGGGAAATTGCTTTTTCGGGTCGGGGATTTGCGGGAATTTGCGGGTTCGCGAATGGCGATAAATGGAATTTGCGGGGATTTGCGGGTTAAGCGATAATTTGCGGGCTATTTGCGGTTTCGGGTCGGGAATTTACGGGTGATTTGCGATAAAGGGGAATTTGCGGTTTCGGGTCGGCTTCAACATCGACAAGGGTAAGTCGATGGGACATGTCTCACGCACGCCGCGAATGTGGCGTCATCAGGACCGGTGTCATCGTCCACGACATGCATAAAGCGGGGGAGGTCGATGACCTAAGTGAAGCCATCGACCACGACATGCGTAAGGCGTGGGGAGGCCGATGGCTGCACGTTCGTGTCGTGCAGCGGCTAAGGGGTAAAGGGGATTTGCGGGAATATCCGCGTTTAGAGATAATTTGCGGGGAATTTGCGGTTTCGGGTCAGGGATTCGCGGTAATTTGCGGGAATTTGAGGGTTAGCGAATGGCGATAAATGGAATTTGCGGGTTAAGCGATAATTTGCGGGGAATTTGTGGTTTCGGGTCGGGGATTAGCGGAAATTTGCGGGTTCGCCAATGGCGATAAATAGAATTTGCGTGTTAAGCGATAATTTGCGAGGAATTTGCGGGTTCGGGTCGGGGATTTGTGGGAATTTGCGGGTTCACGAATGGCGATAAATGAATTTGCGGGTTAACCGATAATTTGCGGGAAATTGCGGTTTCGGGTCGGGGATTTGCGGGAATTTGCGGGTGCGCGAATGGCGATAAATGGAATTTGCGGGGATTTGCGGGTTAAGCGATAATTTGCGGGGAATTTGCGGTTTCGCTTCGGGAATTTGCGGGTGATTTGCGATAAAGGGGAATTTGCGGTTTCGGGTCGGCTTCAACATCGACAAGGGTAAGCCGATGGGACATGTCTCACGCACGCCGCGAATGTGGCGTCATCAGGACCGGTGTCATCGTCCACTACATGCGTAAAGCGGGGGAGGTCGATGACCTAAGTGAAGCCATCGACCACGACATGCGTAAGGCGTGGGGAGGCCGATGGCTGCACGTTCGTGTCGTGCAGCGGCTTAAGGGTAAAGGGGATTTGCGGGAATATCCGGGTTAAGCGATAATTTGCGGGGAAATTGCTTTTTCGGGTTCGGGGATTTGCGGGAATTTGCGGGTTCGCGAAGGGCGATAAATGGAATTTGCGGGAATTTGCGGGTTAAGCGATAATTTGCGGGGAATTTGCATTTTTGGGTCGGGAATTTGCCGGTAATTTGCGATGCGGTTTCGGGTAGGGGATTTGCGTGAATTTGCGGGTTCGCGAATGGCAATAAATGGAATTTGGGGAATTTGCGGGTTAAGCGATAATTTGTAGTATTTTATAAATTTTAATAAAGTACATAAACACTGTATGTAAAGGGTATTTATACACACAAATATGTAGTAAATGTAAAGAACCATAAGAGACGCTCATTGAGAAGGGGATATATGAACATACAATTTACTCATAAGAAGTTTTCAATCTTTCACTTATTGAAGTATTTAATATTTTATAACATTGTATATAAATACTGTACGTAACAAATATTATACACACAAATATATATATATATATAAATATATTTATAAGTCAAACAATTCCTTCCCAATTTTCATTTTTTACATCACTCCCTATTAAAGTCAATTTTAAAAACAGTAGCACCCAAACCGTTGATGTAACAATAAGTTTCTGTTTATTTCAACTATTAAAAATAACAAATTTTTATTTCTACAATATTCTCTATACGTGTCTATTACATGTGTTAACAAGTCTATGTTAACAAATGAAGCTAACAATAACACCGAGAGAGTAATTATTTAGTTGGTCGTTCGGTTGGAAGTGGAGTTTGCAGGTTTAAAGAACAACGGACAAGAAAAGTTTTAGGATCATGTGGATCTCAATTAAATAATAGAAGTACGTTTTGCTATTGAAATAAACAAGTTTGCGTATAGTTCAATATTCAAATTAAATGAAATAATATTTTACTTTACATTATAAAAACATGCGTTTTACACGTAATAAATAGTTTAATTTTTTATTCATGTCTAATGTCAGTAGGATTAGTTTCAGAAATAATAACTAGCTGTAAAATGATTATTACTATAAATCTTCGCGAACTGTATAAAATACCGAATAACAACAAATATTTTAATGAATGTTTCAGATATTGAGGGCTCAGAAAATCTTATTTATACAGACACACAATGTCTAATATGTTTAGTATCAATAAAATTATTCATATAAACCTTTACATGTTAAAGTTATAAAACATTATATAAATACAAGTTAGTCAAAAATAATGATGGCAAAATATTAAAAGAAATAACGGACGCGCATTGAGAATGACATTATTGAACTTATACTTTACTCATAGGAAGTTTTCAGTATTTAAACGTTGAAATATTTTATAAATTTTAATAAAGTATATAAATACTGTTTGTAAAGGGTATTTATACACACAAATATGTAGTAAATGTAAAGGAGCATAAGAGACGCTCATTGAGAAGTGGATAAATGAACATACAATTTACTCATAAGAAGTTTTCAATATTTCACTAATTGAAATATTTAATAATTTATAACTAAGCATATAAATACTGTATGTTACAAATATTATACACACAAATATATATATATATATATATATATATATATGTAAATATATTTATAAGTCGAACAATTCCTTGCAAATTTTCATTTTCTACATCACTCCGTATACTCGTCATTTTTAAAAACAGTAGCACGTAAACCGTTGATGTAACAATAAGTTTCTGTTTATTTCAACAATAAAAAATACCAAATTTTTATTTCTACATCATTCTCTACACGTGTCAATTTCAAAAACACTGACCTCGAAAACGATGATGTAACGCTGTTTTGTTTTAAAATACATGAACTTAAAAAAAAATATTCAATCTGAAATTTTCATTTAAAAGTTTATTGCATATGATTTACATTTGAATAGAATTTTAAACATGTACTTTCTCTTTTTTATGAAACAGTTTCTTATTATAAAATGTGACTGGTGCTTTTTACACCATTCAATTCTAGTAACTTCCGACACTCAAATTCGTATCATTTAAGAGATCGATCGGGACATATGTTGGATGCGATGCAAAAGAGGTATGTGTATTTTTATTATATTAAACAGTAAGAAAATTTATATGAAATGTCTTTTAAAATATCGCCTATTTTCTCTTTATATAGGTTTATTTAATTTTTAAATAATTTAAATTTTGAAACATTAATGAAATATTCAACATTTATTACGGTTTCGGGAATTTGCGGTTTCGGGTCAGGGATTTGCGGTAATTTGAGGGTTCGCGAATGGCGATAAAAGGAATTTGCGGGTTAAGCGATATTTGCGGGGAATTTGCGGTTTCAAGTCAGGAATTTGCGGAAATTTGCGGGTTCGCCAATGGCGATAAATGGAATTTGCGTGTTAAGCGATAATTTGCGAGGAATTTGCGGTTTCGGGTCGGGGATTTGTGGGAATTTGCGGGTTCGCGAATGGCGATAAATGAATTTGCGGGAAATTGCGGTTTCGGGTCGGGGATTTGCGGGAATTTGCGGGTGCGCCAATGGCGATAAATGGAATTTGCGGGGATTTGCGGGTTGAGCGATAATTTGCGGGGAATTTGCGGTTTCGGGTCGAGAATTTGCGGTGATTTTCGATAAAGGGGAATTTGCGGTTTCGGGTCGGCTTCAACATCGACAAGGGTAAGCCGATGGGACATGTCCCACGCACGCCGCGAATGTGGCGTCATCAGGACCGGTGTCATCGTCCACGACATGCGTAAAGCGGGGGAGGTCGATGACCTAAGTGAAGCCATCGACCACGACATGCGTAAGGCGTGGGGAGGCCGATGGCTGCACGTTCGTGTCGTGCAGCGGCTAAGGGGTAAAGGGGATTTGCGGGAATATCCGGGTTTAGCGATAATTTGCGGTTTCGGGTCAGGGATTTGCAGTAATTTGAGGGTTCGCGAATGGCGATAAACGGAATTTGCGGGTTAATCGATATTTGCGGGGAATTTGCGGTTTCAAGTCAGGGATTTGCGGAAATTTGCGGGTTCGCCAATGGCGATAAATGGAATTTGCGTGTTAAGCGATAATTTGCGAGGAATTTGCGGTTTCGGGTCGGGGATTTGTGGGAATTTGCGGGTTCGCGAATGGCGATAAATGAATTTGCGGGAAATTGCGGTTTCGGGTCGGGGATTTGCGGGAATTTGCGGGTGCGCGAATGGCGATAAATGGAATTTGCGGGGATTTGCGGGTTAAGCGATAATTTGCGGGGCATTTGCGGTTTCGGGTCGGGAATTTGCGGGTGATTTGCGATAAAGGGGAATTTGCGGTTTCGGGTCGGCTTCAACATCGACAAGGGTAAGCCGATGGGACATGTCTCACGCACGCCGCGAATGTGGCGTCATCAGGATCGGTGTCATCGTCCACGACATGCGTAAAGCGGGGGAGGTCGATGACCTAAGTGAAGCCATCGACCACGACATGCGTAAGGCGTGGGGAGGCCGATGGCTGCACGTTCGCGTCGTGCAGCGGCTGAAGGGTAAAGGGGATTTGCGGGAATATCCGGGTTAAGCGATAATTTGCGGGGAAATATCTTTTTCGGGTCGGGGATTTGCGGGGATTTGCGGGTTCGCGAATGGCGATAAATGGAATTTGCGGGGATTTGCGGGTTAAGCGATAATTTGCGGGCTATTTGCGGTTTCGGGTCGGGAATTTACGGGTGATTTGCGATAAAGGGGAATTTGCGGTTTCGGGTCGGCTTCAACATCGACAAGGGTAAGCCGATGGGACATGTCTCACGCACGCCGCGAATGTGGCGTCATCAGGACCGGTGTCATCGTCCACGACATGCGTAAAGCGGGGGAGGTCGATGACCTAAGTGAAGCCATCGACCACGACATGCGTAAGGCGTGGGGAGGCCGATGGCTGCACGTTCGTGTCGTGCAGCGGCTAAGGGGTAAAGGGGATTTGCGGGAATATCCGGGTTTAGCGATAATTTGCGGAGAATTTGCGGTTTCGGGTCAGGGATTTGCGGTAATTTGAGGTTTCGCGAATGGCGATAAACGGAATTTGCGGGAATTTGCGGTACCAAGTCAGGGATTTGCGGAAATTTGCGGGTTCGCCAATGGCGATAAATGGAATTTGCGTGTTAAGCGATAATTTGCGAAGAATTTGCGGTTTCGGGTCGGGGATTTGTGGGAATTTGCGGGTTCGCGAATGGCGATAAATGAATTTGCGGGTTAAGCGATAATTTTCGGAAAATTGCGGTTTCGGGTCGGGGATTTGAGGGAATTTGCGGGTGCGCGAATGGCGCTATATGGAATTTGCGGGTTAAGCGATAATTTGCGGGGAATTTGCGGTTTCGGGTCGGGAATTTGCGGGTGATTTGCGATAAAGGGGAATTTGCGGTTTCGGGTCGGCTTCAACATCGACAAGGGTAAGCCGATGGGACATGTCTCACGCACGCCGCGAATGTGGCGTCATCAGGACCGGTGTCATCGTCCACGACATGCGTAAAGCGGGGGAGGTCGATGACCTAAGTGAAGCCATCGACCACGACATGCGTAAGGCGTGGGGAGGCCGATGGCTGCACGTTCGTGTCGTGCAGCGGCTAAGGGGTAAAGGGGATTTGCGGGAATATCCGGGTTTAGCGATAATTTGCGGGGAATTTGCGGTTTCGGGTCAGGGATTTGCGGTAATTTGAGGGTTCGCGAATGGCGATAAACGGAATTTGCGGCTTAGTCGATATTTGCGGGAATTTGCGGTTTCAAGTCAGGGATTTGCGGAAATTTGCGGGTTCGCCAATGGCGATAAATGGAATTTGCGTGTTAAGCGATAATTTGCGAGGAATTTGCGGTTTCGGGTCGGGGATTTGTGGGAATTTGCGGGTTCGCGAATGGCGATAAATGAATTTGCGGGAAATTGCGGTTTCGGGTCGGGGATTTGCGGGAATCTGCGGGTGCGCGAATGGCGATATCTGGAATTTGCGGAGATTTGCGGGTTAAGCGATAATTTGCGGGGAATTTGCGGTTTCGGGTCGAGAATTTGCGGGTGATTTTCGATAAAGGGGAATTTGCGGTTTCGGGTCGGCTTCAACATCGACAAGGGTAAGCCGATGGGACATGTCTCACGCACGCCCCGAATGTGGCGTCATCAGGACCGGTGTCATCGTCCACGACATGCGTAAAGCGGGGGAGGTCGATGACCTAAGTGAAGCCATCGACCACGACATGCGTAAGGCGTGGGGAGGCCGATGGCTGCACGTTCGCGTCGTGCAGCGGCTGAAGGGTAAAGGGGATTTGCGGGAATATCCGGGTTAAGCGATAATTTGCGGGGAAATTGCTTTTTCGGGTCGGGGATTTGCGGGAATTATCGGGTTCGCGAATGGCGATAAATGGAATTTGCGGGGATTTGCGGGTTAAGCGATAATTTGCGGGCTATTTGCGGTTTCGGGTCGGGAATTTACGGGTGATTTGCGATAAAGGGGAATTTGCGGTTTCGGGTCGGCTTCAACATCGACAAGGGTAAGCCGATGGGACATGTCTCACGCACGCCGCGAATGTGGCGTCATCAGAACCGGTGTCATCGTCCACGACATGCGTAAAGCGGGGGAGGTCGATGACCTAAGTGAAGCCATCGACCACGACATGCGTAAGGCGTGGGGAGGCCGATGGCTGCACGTTCGTGTCGTGCAGTGGCTTAAGGGTAAAGGGGATTTGCGGGAATATCCGGGTTAAGCGATAATTTGCGGGGAAATTGCTTTTTCGGGTTCGGGGATTTGCGGGAATTTGCGGGTTCGCGAAGGGCGATAAATGGAATTTGCGGGAATTTGCGGGTTAAGCGATAATTTGCGGGGAATTTGCATTTTTGGGTCGGGAATTTGCCGGTAATTTGCGATGCGGTTTCGGGTAGGGGATTTGCGTGAATTTGCGGGTTCGCGAATGGCAATAAATGGAATTTGGGGAATTTGCGGGTTAAGCGATAATTTGTAGTATTTTATAAATTTTAATAAAGTACATAAACACTGTATGTAAAGGGTATTTATACACACAAATATGTAGTAAATGTAAAGAACCATAAGAGACGCTCATTGAGAAGGGGATATATGAACATACAATTTACTCATAAGAAGTTTTCAATCTTTCACTTATTGAAGTATTTAATATTTTATAACATTGTATATAAATACTGTACGTAACAAATATTATACACACAAATATATATATATATATAAATATATTTATAAGTCAAACAATTCCTTCCCAATTTTCATTTTTTACATCACTCCCTATTAAAGTCAATTTTAAAAACAGTAGCACCCAAACCGTTGATGTAACAATAAGTTTCTGTTTATTTCAACTATTAAAAATAACAAATTTTTATTTCTACAATATTCTCTATACGTGTCTATTACATGTGTTAACAAGTCTATGTTAACAAATGAAGCTAACAATAACACCGAGAGAGTAATAAATTATTTAGTTGGTCGTTCGGTTGGAAGTGGAGTTTGCAGGTTTAAAGAACAACGGACAAGAAAAGTTTTAGGATCATGTGGATCTCAATTAAATAATAGAAGTACGTTTTGCTATTGAAATAAACAAGTTTGCGTATAGTTCAATATTCAAATTAAATGAAATAATATTTTACTTTACATTATAAAAACATGCGTTTTCACGTAATAAATAGTTTAATTTTTTATTCATGTCTAATGTCAGTAGGATTAGTTTCAGAAATAATAACTAGCTGTAAAAGGATTATTACTATAAATCTTCGCGAACTGTATAAAATACCGAATAACAACAAATATTTTAATGAATGTTTCAGATATTGAGGGCTCAGAAAATCTTATTTATACAGACACACAATGTCTAATATGTTTAGTATCAATAAAATTATTCATATAAACCTTTACATGTTAAAGTTATAAAACATTATATAAATACAAGTTAGTCAAAAATAGTGATGGCAAAATATTAAAAGAAATAACGGACGCGCATTGAGAATGACATTATTGAACCTATACTTTACTCATAGGAAGTTTTCAGTATTTAAACGTTGAAATATTTTATAAATTTTAATAAAGTATATAAATACTGTTTGTAAAGGGTATTTATACACACAAATATGTAGTAAATGTAAAGGAGCATAAGAGACGCTCATTGAGAAGTGGATAAATGAACATACAATTTACTCATAAGAAGTTTTCAATATTTCACTAATTGAAATATTTAATAATTTATAACTAAGCATATAAATACTGTATGTTACAAATATTATACACACAAATATATATATATATATATATATATATATATATGTAAATATATTTATAAGTCGAACAATTCCTTCCAAAATTTCATTTTCTACATCACTCCCTATACTCGTCATTTTTAAAAACAGTAGCACGTAAACCGTTGATGTAACAATAAGTTTCTGTTTATTTCAACAATAAAAAATACCAAATTTTTATTTCTACATCATTCTCTACACGTGTCAATTTCAAAAACACTGACCTCGAAAACGATGATGTAACGCTGTTTTGTTTTAAAATACATGAACTTAAAAAAAAATATTCAATCTGAAATTTTCATTTAAAAGTTTATTGCATATGATTTACATTAGAATAGAATTTTAAACATGTACTTTCTCTTTTTTATGAAACAGTTTCTTATTATAAAATGTGACTGGTGCTTTTTACACCATTCAATTCTAGTAACTTCCGACACTCAAATTCGTATCATTTAAGAGATCGATCGGGACATATGTTGGATGCGATGCAAAAGAGGTATGTGTATTTTTATTATATTAAACAGTAAGAAAATTTATATGAAATGTCTTTTAAAATATCGCCTATTTTCTCTTTATATAGGTTTATTTAATTTTTAAATAATTTAAATTTTGAAACATTAATGAAATATTCAACATTTATTACGGTTTCGGGAATTTGCGGTTTCGGGTCAGGGATTTGCGGTAATTTGAGGGTTCGCGAATGGCGATAAACGGAATTTGCGGGTTAAGCGATATTTGCGGGGAATTTGCGGTTTCAAGTCAGGAATTTGCGGAAATTTGCGGGTTCGCCAATGGCGATAAATGGAATTTGCGTGTTAAGCGATAATTTGCGAGGAATTTGCGGTTTCGGGTCGGGGATTTGTGGGAATTTGCGGGTTCGCGAATGGCGATAAATGAATTTGCGGGAAATTGCGGTTTCGGGTCGGGGATTTGCGGGAATTTGCGGGTGCGCGAATGGCGATAAATGGAATTTGCGGGGATTTGCGGGTTAAGCGATAATTTGCGGGGAATTTGCGGTTTCGGGTCGAGAATTTGCGGGTGATTTTCGATAAAGGGGAATTTGCGGTTTCGGGTCGGCTTCAACATCGACAAGGGTAAGCCGATGGGACATGTCCCACGCACGCCGCGAATGTGGCGTCATCAGGACCGGTGTCATCGTCCACGACATGCGTAAAGCGGGGGAGGTCGATGACCTAAGTGAAGCCATCGACCACGACATGCGTAAGGCGTGGGGAGGCCGATGGCTGCACGTTCGTGTCGTGCAGCGGCTAAGGGGTAAAGGGGATTTGCGGGAATATCCGGGTTTAGCGATAATTTGCGGGGAATTTGCGGTTTCGGGTCAGGGATTTGCAGTAATTTGAGGGTTCGCGAATGGCGATAAACGGAATTTGCGGGTTAATCGATATTTGCGGGGAATTTGCGGTTTCAAGTCAGGGATTTGCGGAAATTTGCGGGTTCGCCAATGGCGATAAATGGAATTTGCGTGTTAAGCGATAATTTGCGAGGAATTTGCGGTTTCGGGTCGGGGATTTGTGGGAATTTGCGGGTTCGCGAATGGCGATAAATGAATTTGCGGGAAATTGAGGTTTCGGGTCGGGGATTTGCGGGAATTTGCGGGTGCGCGAATGGCGATAAATGGAATTTGCGGGGATTTGCGGGTTAAGCGATAATTTGCGGGGCATTTGCGGTTTCGGGTCGGGAATTTGCGGGTTATTTGCGATAAAGGGGAATTTGCGGTTTCGGGTCGGCTTCAACATCGACAAGGGTAAGCCGATGGGACATGTCTCACGCACGCCGCGAATGTGGCGTCATCAGGACCGGTGTCATCGTCCACGACATGCGTAAAGAGGGGGAGGTCGATGACCTAAGTGAAGCCATCGACCACGACATGCGTAAGGCGTGGGGAGGCCGATGGCTGCACGTTCGCGTCGTGCAGCGGCTGAAGGGTAAAGGGGATTTGCGGGAATATCCGGGTTAAGCGATAATTTGCGGGGAAATATTTTTTTCGGGTCGGGGATTTGCGGGAATTTGCGGGTTCGCGAATGGCGATAAATGGAATTTGCGGGGATTTGCGGGTTAAGCGATAATTTGCGGGCTATTTGCGGTTTCGGGTCGGGAATTTACGGGTGATTTGCGATAAAGGGGAATTTGCGGTTTCGGGTCGGCTTCAACATCGACAAGGGTAAGCCGATGGGACATGTCTCACGCACGCCGCGAATGTGGCGTCATCAGGACCGGTGTCATCGTCCACGACATGCGTAAAGCGGGGGAGGTCGATGACCTAAGTGAAGCCATCGACCACGACATGCGTAAGGCGTGGGGAGGCCGATGGCTGCACGTTCGTGTCGTGCAGCGGCTAAGGGGTAAAGGGGATTTGCGGGAATATCCGGGTTTAGCGATAATTTGCGGAGAATTTGCGGTTTCGGGTCAGGGATTTGCGGTAATTTGAGGTTTCGCGAAAGGCGATAAACGGAATTTGCGGGGAATTTGCGGTACCAAGTCAGGGATTTGCGGAAATTTGCGGGTTCGCCAATGGCGATAAATGGAATTTGCGTGTTAAGCGATAATTTGCGAAGAATTTGCGGTTTCGGGTCGGGGATTTGTGGGAATTTGCGGGTTCGCGAATGGCGATAAATGAATTTGCGGGTTAAGCGATAATTTGCGGAAAATTGCGGTTTCGGGTCGGGGATTTGAGGGAATTTGCGGGTGCGCGAATGGCGCTATATGGAATTTGCGGGTTAAGCGATAATTTGCGGGGAATTTGCGGTTTCGGGTCGGGAATTTGCGGGTGATTTGCGATAAAGGGGAATTTGCGGTTTCGGGTCGGCTTCAACATCGACAAGGGTAAGCCGATGGGACATGTCTCACGCACGCCGCGAATGTGGCGTCATCAGGACCGGTGTCATCGTCCACGACATGCGTAAAGCGGGGGAGGTCGATGACCTAAGTGAAGCCATCGACCACGACATGCGTAAGGCGTGGGGAGGCCGATGGCTGCACGTTCGTGTCGTGCAGCGGCTAAGGGGTAAAGGGGATTTGCGGGAATATCCGGGTTTAGCGATAATTTGCGGGGAATTTGCGGTTTCGGGTCAGGGATTTGCGGTAATTTGAGGGTTCGCGAATGGCGATAAACGGAATTTGCGGCTTAATCGATATTTGCGGGAATTTGCGGTTTCAAGTCAGGGATTTGCGGAAATTTGCGGGTTCGCCAATGGCGATAAATGGAATTTGCGTGTTAAGCGATAATTTGCGAGGAATTTGCGGTTTCGGGTCGGGGATTTGTGGGAATTTGCGGGTTCGCGAATGGCGATAAATGAATTTGCGGGAAATTGCGGTTTCGGGTCGGGGATTTGCGGGAATTTGCGGGTGCGCGAATGGCGATATCTGGAATTTGCGGGGATTTGCGGGTTAAGCGATAATTTGCGGGGAATTTGCGGTTTCGGGTCGAGAATTTGCGGGTGATTTTCGATAAAGGGGAATTTGCGGTTTCGGGTCGGCTTCAACATCGACAAGGGTAAGCCGATGGGACATGTCTCACGCACGCCCCGAATGTGGCGTCATCAGGACCGGTGTCATCGTCCACGACATGCGTAAAGCGGGGGAGGTCGATGACCTAAGTGAAGCCATCGACCACGACATGCGTAAGGCGTGGGGAGGCCGATGGCTGCACGTTCGCGTCGTGCAGAGGTTGAAGGGTAAAGGGGATTTGCGGGAATATCCGGGTTAAGCGATAATTTGCGGGGAAATTGCTTTTTCGGGTCGGGGATTTGCGGGAATTTGCGGGTTCGCGAATGGCGATAAATGGAATTTGCGGGGATTTGCGGGTTAAGCGATAATTTGCGGGCTATTTGCGGTTTCGGGTCGGGAATTTACGGGTGATTTGCGATAAAGGGGAATTTGCGGTTTCGGGTCGGCTTCAACATCGACAAGGGTAAGCCGATGGGACATGTCTCACGCACGCCGCGAATGTGGCGTCATCAGGACCGGTGTCATCGTCCACGACATGCGTAAAGCGGGGGAGGTCGATGACCTAAGTGAAGCCATCGACCACGACATGCGTAAGGCGTGGGGAGGCCGATGGCTGCACGTTCGTGTCGTGCAGCGGCTAAGGGGTAAAGGGGATTTGCGGGAATATCCGGATTTAGCGATAATTTGCGGGGAATTTGCGGTTTCGGGTCAGGGATTTGCGGTAATTTGCGGGAATTTGAGGGTTAGCGAATAGCGATAAATGGAATTTGCGGGTTAAGCGATAATTTGCGGGGAATTTGTGGTTTCGGGTCGGGGATTAGCGGAAATTTGCGGGTTCGCCAATGGCGATAAATAGAATTTGCGTGTTAAGCGATAATTTGCGAGGAATTTGCGGGTTCGGGTCGGGGATTTGTGGGAATTTGCGGGTTCACGAATGGCGATAAATGAATTTGCGGGTTAACCGATAATTTGCGGGAAATTGCGGTTTCGGGTCGGGGATTTGCCGGAATTTGCGGGTGCGCGAATGGCGATAAATGGAATTTGCGAGGATTTGCGGGTTAAGCGATAATTTGCGGGGAATTTGCGGTTTCGGGTCGGGAATTTGCGGGTTATTTGCGATAAAGGGGAATTTGCGGTTTCGGGTCGGCTTCAACATCGACAAGGGTAAGCCGATGGGACATGTCTCACGCACGCCGCGAATGTGGCGTCATCAGGACCGGTGTCATCGTCCACGACATGCGTAAAGAGGGGGAGGTCGATGACCTAAGTGAAGCCATCGACCACGACATGCGTAAGGCGTGGGGAGGCCGATGGCTGCACGTTCGTGTCGTGCAGCGGCTTAAGGGTAAAGGGGATTTGCGGGAATATCCGGGTTAAGCGATAATTTGCGGGGAAATTGCTTTTTCGGGTTCGGGGATTTGCGGGAATTTGCGGGTTAAGCGATAATTTGCGGGGAATTTGCATTTTTGGGTCGGGAATTTGCCGGTAATTTGCGATGCGGTTTCGGGTAGGGGATTTGCGTGAATTTGCGGGTTCGCGAATGGCAATAAATGGAATTTGGGGAATTTGCGGGTTAAGCGATAATTTGTAGTATTTTATAAATTTTAATAAAGTACATAAACACTGTATGTAAAGGGTATTTATACACACAAATATGTAGTAAATGTAAAGAACCATAAGAGACGCTCATTGAGAAGGGGATATATGAACATACAATTTACTCATAAGAAGTTTTCAATCTTTCACTTATTGAAGTATTTAATATTTTATAACATTGTATATAAATACTGTACGTAACAAATATTATACACACAAATATATATATATATATATAAATATATTTATAAGTCAAACAATTCCTTCCCAATAAAATACCGAATTAGAGTAAATATTTTATAGAATGTTTCAAATATTGAGAGCTCAGAAAATCTTATTTATACATACACACACTGTCTAAAATGTTTAGTATCAATAAAATTATTCATATTAATCTTTACATGTTAAAGTTATGAAACATTATATAAATAAAAGTTAGTCAAAAATAGTTATGGGCAAAATCTTAAAAGAAATATCGGACGCGCATTGAGAATGACATTATTGAACCTATACTTTAACCATAAGAAGTTTTCAGTATTTCAATGTTGAAATATTTTATAAATTGTAATAAAGTACATAAATACTGTATATAAAGGGTATTTATACACACAAATATGTAGTAAATGTAGAGAACCATAAGAGACGCTCATTGAGAAGGGGATATATGAACACACAATTTACTCATAAGAAGTTTTCAATCTTTCACTTATTGAAGTATTTAATATTTTATAACAATGTATATAAATACTGTATGTAACAAATATTATACACAAATATATATATATATATATATATATATATATATATATATATATATATATATATATATATATGTGTGTGTGTGTAAATATATTTATAAGTCAAACAATTCCTTCCCAATTTTCATTTTTTACATCACTCCCTATTAAAGTCAATTTTAAAAACAGTAGCACCCAAACCGTTGATGTAACAATAAGTTTCTGTTTATTTCAACTATTAAAAATAACAAATTTTTATTTCTACAATATTCTCTATACGTGTCTATTACATGTGTTAACAAGTCTATGTTAACAAATGAAGCTAACAATAACACCGAGAGAGTAATAAATTATTTAGTTGGTCGTTGGGTTGGAAGTGGAGTTTGCAGGTTTAAAGAACAACGGACAAGAAAAGTTTTAGGATTATGTGGATCTCAATTAAATAATAGAAGTACGTTTTGCTATTCAAATAAACAAGTTTGCGTATAGTTCAATATTCAAATTAAATGAAATAATATTTTACTTTACATTATAAAAACATGCGTTTTACACGTAATAAATAGTTTAATTTTTTATTCATGTCTAATGTCAGTAGGATTAGTTTCAGAAATAATAACTAGCTGTAAAATGATTATTACTATAAATCTTCGCGAACTGTATAAAATACCGAATAACAACAAATATTTTAATGAATGTTTCAAATATTGAGGGCTCAGAAAATCTTATTTATACAGACACACAATGTCTAATATGTTTAGTATCAATAAAATTATTCATATAAACCTTTACATGTTAAAGTTATAAAACATTATATAAATACAAGTTAGTCAAAAATAGTGATGGCAAAATATTAAAAGAAATAACGGACGCGCATTCAGAATGACATTATTGAACCTATACTTTACTCATAGGAAGTTTTCAGTATTTAAACGTTGAAATATTTTATAAATTTTAATAAAGTATATAAATACTGTTTGTAAAGGGTATTTATACACACAAATATGTAGTAAATGTAAAGAAGCATAAGAGACGCTCATTGAGAAGTGGATAAATGAACATACAATTTACTCATAAGAAGTTTTCAATATTTCACTAATTGAAATATTTAATAATTTATAACTAAGCATATAAATACTGTATGTAACAAATATTATACACACAAATATATATATATATATATATATATATATGTAAATATATTTATAAGTCGAACAATTCCTTCCAAATTTTCATTTTCTACATCACTCCCTATAATCGTCATTTTTAAAAACAGTAGCACGTAAACCGTTGATGTAACAATAAGTTTCTGTTTATTTCAACAATAAAAAATACCAAATTTTTATTTCTACATCATTCTCTACACGTGTCAATTTCAAAAACACTGACCTCGAAAACGATGATGTAACGCTGTTTTGTTTTAAAATACATGAACTTAAAAAAAAATATTCAATCTGAAATTTTCATTTAAAAGTTTATTGCATATGATTTACATTTGAATAGAATTTTAAACATGTGCTTTCTCTTTTTTATGAAACAGTTTCTTATTATAAAATGTGACTGGTGCTTTTTACACCATTCAATTCTAGTAACTTCCGACACTCAAATTCGTATCATTTAAGAGATCGATCGGGACATATGTTGGATGCGATGCAAAAGAGGCATGTGTATTTTTATTATATTAAACAGTAAGAAAATTTATATGAAATGTCTTTTAAAATATCGCCTATTTTCTCTTTATATAGGTTTATTTAATTTTTAAATAATTTAAATTTTGAAACATTAATGAAATATTCAACATATATTACGGTTTCGGGAATTTGCGGTTTCGGGTCAGGGATTTGCGGTAATTTGAGGGTTCGCGAATGGCGATAAACGGAATTTGCGGGTTAAGCGATATTTGCGGGGAATTTGCGGTTTCAAGTCAGGGATTTGCGGAAATTTGCGGGTTCGCCAATGGCGACAAATGGAATTTGCGTGTTAAGCGATAATTTGCGAGGAATTTGCGGTTTCGGGTCGGGGATTTGCGGGAATTTGCGGGTGCGCGAATGGCGATAAATGGAATTTGCGGGGATTTGCGGGGATTTGCGGGTTAAGCGATAATTTGCGGGAAATTTGCGGTTTCGGGTCGGGAATTTGCGGGTGATTTGCGATAAAGGGGAATTTGCGGTTTCGGGTCGGCTTCAACATCGACAAGGGTAAGCCGATGGGACATGTCTCACGCACGCCGCGAATGTGGCGTCATCAGGACCGGTGTCATCGTCCACGACATGCGTAAAGCGGGGGAGGTCGATGACCTAAGTGAAGCCATCGACCACGACATGCGTAAGGCGTGGGGAGGCCGATGGCTGCACGTTCGTGTCGTTCAGCGGCTAAGGGGTAAAGGGGATTTGCGGGAATATCCGGGTTTAGCGATAATTTGCGGGGAATTTGCGGTTTCGGGTCAGGGATTTGCGGTAATTTGAGGGTTCGCGAATGGCGATAAACGGAATTTGCGGGTTAATCGATATTTGCGGGGAATTTGCGGTTTCAAGTCAGGGATTTGCGGAAATTTGCGGGTTCGCCAATGGCGATAAATGGAATTTGCGTGTTAAGCGATAATTTGCGAGGAATTTGCGGTTTCGGGTCGGGGATTTGTGGGAATTTGCGGGTTCGCGAATGGCGATAAATGAATTTGCGGGAAATTGCGGTTTCGGGTCGGGGATTTGCGGGAATTTGCGGGTGCGCGAATGGCGATAAATGGAATTTGCGGGGATTTGCGGGTTAAGCGATAATTTGCGGGGCATTTGCGGTTTCGGGTCGGGAATTTGCGGGTGATTTGCGATAAAGGGGAATTTGCGGTTTCGGGTCGGCTTCAACATCGACAAGGGTAAGCCGATGGGACATGTCTCGCGCACGCCGCGAATGTGGCGTCATCAGGACCGGTGTCATCGTCCACGACATGCGTAAAGCGGGGGAGGTCGATGACCTAAGTGAAGCCATCGACCACGACATGCGTAAGGCGTGGGGAGGCCGATGGCTGCACGTTCGCGTCGTGCAGCGGCTGAAGGGTAAAGGGGATTTGCGGGAATATCCGGGTTAAGCGATAATTTGCGGGGAAATATTTTTTTCGGGTCGGGGATTTGCAGGAATTTGCGGGTTCGCGAATGGCGATAAATGGAATTTGCGGGGATTTGCGGGTTAAGCGATAATTTGCGGGCTATTTGCGGTTTCGGGTCGGGAATTTACGGGTGATTTGCGATAAAGGGGAATTTGCGGTTTCGGGTCGGCTTCAACATCGACAAGGGTAAGCCGATGGGACATGTCTCACGCACGCCGCGAATGTGGCGTCATCAGGACCGGTGTCATCGTCCACGACATGCGTAAAGCGGGGGAGGTCGATGACCTAAGTGAAGCCATCGACCACGACATGCGTAAGGCGTGGGGAGGCCGATGGCTGCACGTTCGTGTCGTGCAGCGGCTAAGGGGTAAAGGGGATTTGCGGGAATATCCGGGTTTAGCGATAATTTGCGGAGAATTTGCGGTTTCGGGTCAGGGATTTGCGGTAATTTGAGGTTTCGCGAAAGGCGATAAACGGAATTTGCGGGGAATTTGCGGTACCAAGTCAGGGATTTGCGGAAATTTGCGGGTTCGCCAATGGCGATAAATGGAATTTGCGTGTTAAGCGATAATTTGCGAAGAATTTGCGGTTTCGGGTCGGGGATTTGTGGGAATTTGCGGGTTCGCGAATGGCGATAAATGAATTTGCGGGTTAAGCGATAATTTGCGGAAAATTGCGGTTTCGGGTCGGGGATTTGAGGGAATTTGCGGGTGCGCGAATGGCGCTATATGGAATTTGCGGGTTAAGCGATAATTTGCGGGGAATTTGCGGTTTCGGGTCGGGAATTTGCGGGTGATTTGCGATAAAGGGGAATTTGCGGTTTCGGGTCGGCTTCAACATCGACAAGGGTAAGCCGATGGGACATGTCTCACGCACGCCGCGAATGTGGCGTCATCAGGACCGGTGTCATCGTCCACGACATGCGTAAAGCGGGGGAGGTCGATGACCTAAGTGAAGCCATCGACCACGACATGCGTAAGGCGTGGGGAGGCCGATGGCTGCACGTTCGTGTCGTGCAGCGGCTAAGGGGTAAAGGGGATTTGCGGGAATATCCGGGTTTAGCGATAATTTGCGGGGAATTTGCGGTTTCGGGTCAGGGATTTGCGGTAATTTGAGGGTTCGCGAATGGCGATAAACGGAATTTGCGGCTTAATCGATATTTGCGGGAATTTGCGGTTTCAAGTCAGGGATTTGCGGAAATTTGCGGGTTCGCCAATGGCGATAAATGGAATTTGCGTGTTAAGCGATAATTTGCGAGGAATTTGCGGTTTCGGGTCGGGGATTTGTGGGAATTTGCGGGTTCGCGAATGGCGATAAATGAATTTGCGGGAAATTGCGGTTTCGGGTCGGGGATTTGCGGGAATTTGCGGGTGCGCGAATGGCGATATCTGGAATTTGCGGGGATTTGCGGGTTAAGCGATAATTTGCGGGGAATTTGCGGTTTCGGGTCGAGAATTTGCGGGTGATTTTCGATAAAGGGGAATTTGCGGTTTCGGGTCGGCTTCAACATCGACAAGGGTAAGCCGATGGGACATGTCTCACGCACGCCCCGAATGTGGCGTCATCAGGACCGGTGTCATCGTCCACGACATGCGTAAAGCGGGGGAGGTCGATGACCTAAGTGAAGCCATCGACCACGACATGCGTAAGGCGTGGGGAGGCCGATGGCTGCACGTTCGCGTCGTGCAGAGGTTGAAGGGTAAAGGGGATTTGCGGGAATATCCGGGTTAAGCGATAATTTGCGGGGAAATTGCTTTTTCGGGTCGGGGATTTGCGGGAATTTGCGGGTTCGCGAATGGCGATAAATGGAATTTGCGGGGATTTGCGGGTTAAGCGATAATTTGCGGGCTATTTGCGGTTTCGGGTCGGGAATTTACGGGTGATTTGCGATAAAGGGGAATTTGCGGTTTCGGGTCGGCTTCAACATCGACAAGGGTAAGCCGATGGGACATGTCTCACGCACGCCGCGAATGTGGCGTCATCAGGACCGGTGTCATCGTCCACGACATGCGTAAAGCGGGGGAGGTCGATGACCTAAGTGAAGCCATCGACCACGACATGCGTAAGGGGTGGGGAGGCCGATGGCTGCACGTTCGTGTCGTGCAGCGGCTAAGGGGTAAAGGGGATTTGCGGGAATATCCGGATTTAGCGATAATTTGCGGGGAATTTGCGGTTTCGGGTCAGGGATTTGCGGTAATTTGCGGGAATTTGAGGGTTAGCGAATAGCGATAAATGGAATTTGCGGGTTAAGCGATAATTTGCGGGGAATTTGCGGTTTCGGGTCGGGGATTAGCGGAAATTTGCGGGTTCGCCAATGGCGATAAATAGAATTTGCGTGTTAAGCGATAATTTGCGAGGAATTTGCGGGTTCGGGTCGGGGATTTGTGGGAATTTGCGGGTTCACGAATGGCGATAAATGAATTTGCGGGTTAACCGATAATTTGCGGGAAATTGCGGTTTCGGGTCGGGGATTTGCCGGAATTTGCGGGTGCGCGAATGGCGATAAATGGAATTTGCGAGGATTTGCGGGTTAAGCGATAATTTGCGGGGAATTTGCGGTTTCGGGTCGGGAATTTGCGGGTTATTTGCGATAAAGGGGAATTTGCGGTTTCGGGTCGGCTTCAACATCGACAAGGGTAAGCCGATGGGACATGTCTCACGCACGCCGCGAATGTGGCGTCATCAGGACCGGTGTCATCGTCCACGACATGCGTAAAGAGGGGGAGGTCGATGACCTAAGTGAAGCCATCGACCACGACATGCGTAAGGCGTGGGGAGGCCGATGGCTGCACGTTCGTGTCGTGCAGCGGCTTAAGGGTAAAGGGGATTTGCGGGAATATCCGGGTTAAGCGATAATTTGCGGGGAAATTGCTTTTTCGGGTTCGGGGATTTGCGGGAATTTGCGGGTTAAGCGATAATTTGCGGGGAATTTGCATTTTTGGGTCGGGAATTTGCCGGTAATTTGCAATGCGGTTTCGGGTAGGGGATTTGCGTGAATTTGCGGGTTCGCGAATGGCAATAAATGGAATTTGGGGAATTTGCGGGTTAAGCGATAATTTGTAGTATTTTATAAATTTTAATAAAGTACATAAACACTGTATGTAAAGGGTATTTATACACACAAATATGTAGTAAATGTAAAGAACCATAAGAGACGCTCATTGAGAAGGGGATATATGAACATACAATTTACTCATAAGAAGTTTTCAATCTTTCACTTATTGAAGTATTTAATATTTTATAACATTGTATATAAATACTGTACGTAACAAATATTATACACACAAATATATATATATATATATAAATATATTTATAAGTCAAACAATTCCTTCCCAATAAAATACCGAATTAGAGTAAATATTTTATAGAATGTTTCAAATATTGAGAGCTCAGAAAATCTTATTTATACATACACACACTGTCTAAAATGTTTAGTATCAATAAAATTATTCATATTAATCTTTACATGTTAAAGTTATGAAACATTATATAAATAAAAGTTAGTCAAAAATAGTTATGGGCAAAATCTTAAAAGAAATATCGGACGCGCATTGAGAATGACATTATTGAACCTATACTTTAACCATAAGAAGTTTTCAGTATTTCAATGTTGAAATATTTTATAAATTGTAATAAAGTACATAAATACTGTATATAAAGGGTATTTATACACACAAATATGTAGTAAATGTAGAGAACCATAAGAGACGCTCATTGAGAAGGGGATATATGAACACACAATTTACTCATAAGAAGTTTTCAATCTTTCACTTATTGAAGTATTTAATATTTTATAACAATGTATATAAATACTGTATGTAACAAATATTATACACAAATATATATATATATATATATATATATATATATATATATATATATATATATGTGTGTGTAAATATATTTATAAGTCAAACAATTCCTTCCCAATTTTCATTTTTTACATCACTCCCTATTAAAGTCAATTTTAAAAACAGTAGCACCCAAACCGTTGATGTAACAATAAGTTTCTGTTTATTTCAACTATTAAAAATAACAAATTTTTATTTCTACAATATTCTCTATACGTGTCTATTACATGTGTTAACAAGTCTATGTTAACAAATGAAGCTAACAATAACACCGAGAGAGTAATAAATTATTTAGTTGGTCGTTGGGTTGGAAGTGGAGTTTGCAGGTTTAAAGAACAACGGACAAGAAAAGTTTTAGGATTATGTGGATCTCAATTAAATAATAGAAGTACGTTTTGCTATTCAAATAAACAAGTTTGCGTATAGTTCAATATTCAAATTAAATGAAATAATATTTTACTTTACATTATAAAAACATGCGTTTTACACGTAATAAATAGTTTAATTTTTTATTCATGTCTAATGTCAGTAGGATTAGTTTCAGAAATAATAACTAGCTGTAAAATGATTATTACTATAAATCTTCGCGAACTGTATAAAATACCGAATAACAACAAATATTTTAATGAATGTTTCAAATATTGAGGGCTCAGAAAATCTTATTTATACAGACACACAATGTCTAATATGTTTAGTATCAATAAAATTATTCATATAAACCTTTACATGTTAAAGTTATAAAACATTATATAAATACAAGTTAGTCAAAAATAGTGATGGCAAAATATTAAAAGAAATAACGGACGCGCATTCAGAATGACATTATTGAACCTATACTTTACTCATAGGAAGTTTTCAGTATTTAAACGTTGAAATATTTTATAAATTTTAATAAAGTATATAAATACTGTTTGTAAAGGGTATTTATACACACAAATATGTAGTAAATGTAAAGAAGCATAAGAGACGCTCATTGAGAAGTGGATAAATGAACATACAATTTACTCATAAGAAGTTTTCAATATTTCACTAATTGAAATATTTAATAATTTATAACTAAGCATATAAATACTGTATGTAACAAATATTATACACACAAATATATATATATATATATATATATATATGTAAATATATTTATAAGTCGAACAATTCCTTCCAAATTTTCATTTTCTACATCACTCCCTATAATCGTCATTTTTAAAAACAGTAGCACGTAAACCGTTGATGTAACAATAAGTTTCTGTTTATTTCAACAATAAAAAATACCAAATTTTTATTTCTACATCATTCTCTACACGTGTCAATTTCAAAAACACTGACCTCGAAAACGATGATGTAACGCTGTTTTGTTTTAAAATACATGAACTTAAAAAAAAATATTCAATCTGAAATTTTCATTTAAAAGTTTATTGCATATGATTTACATTTCAATAGAATTTTAAACATGTGCTTTCTCTTTTTTATGAAACAGTTTCTTATTATAAAATGTGACTGGTGCTTTTTACACCATTCAATTCTAGTAACTTCCGACACTCAAATTCGTATCATTTAAGAGATCGATCGGGACATATGTTGGATGCGATGCAAAAGAGGCATGTGTATTTTTATTATATTAAACAGTAAGAAAATTTATATGAAATGTCTTTTAAAATATCGCCTATTTTCTCTTTATATAGGTTTATTTAATTTTTAAATAATTTAAATTTTGAAACATTAATGAAATATTCAACATATATTACGGTTTCGGGAATTTGCGGTTTCGGGTCAGGGATTTGCGGTAATTTGAGGGTTCGCGAATGGCGATAAACGGAATTTGCGGGTTAAGCGATATTTGCGGGGAATTTGCGGTTTCAAGTCAGGGATTTGCGGAAATTTGCGGGTTCGCCAATGGCGACAAATGGAATTTGCGTGTTAAGCGATAATTTGCGAGGAATTTGCGGTTTCGGGTCGGGGATTTGCGGGAATTTGCGGGTGCGCGAATGGCGATAAATGGAATTTGCGGGGATTTGCGGGGATTTGCGGGTTAAGCGATAATTTGCGGGAAATTTGCGGTTTCGGGTCGGGAATTTGCGGGTGATTTGCGATAAAGGGGAATTTGCGGTTTCGGGTCGGCTTCAACATCGACAAGGGTAAGCCGATGGGACATGTCTCACGCACGCCGCGAATGTGGCGTCATCAGGACCGGTGTCATCGTCCACGACATGCGTAAAGCGGGGGAGGTCGATGACCTAAGTGAAGCCATCGACCACGACATGCGTAAGGCGTGGGGAGGCCGATGGCTGCACGTTCGTGTCGTTCAGCGGCTAAGGGGTAAAGGGGATTTGCGGGAATATCCGGGTTTAGCGATAATTTGCGGGGAATTTGCGGTTTCGGGTCAGGGATTTGCGGTAATTTGAGGGTTCGCGAATGGCGATAAACGGAATTTGCGGGTTAATCGATATTTGCGGGGAATTTGCGGTTTCAAGTCAGGGATTTGCGGAAATTTGCGGGTTCGCCAATGGCGATAAATGGAATTTGCGTGTTAAGCGATAATTTGCGAGGAATTTGCGGTTTCGGGTCGGGGATTTGTGGGAATTTGCGGGTTCGCGAATGGCGATAAATGAATTTGCGGGAAATTGCGGTTTCGGGTCGGGGATTTGCGGGAATTTGCGGGTGCGCGAATGGCGATAAATGGAATTTGCGGGGATTTGCGGGTTAAGCGATAATTTGCGGGGCATTTGCGGTTTCGGGTCAGGGATTTGCGGTAATTTGAGGGTTCGCGAATGGCGATAAACGGAATTTGCGGGGAATTTGCGGTACCAAGTCAGGGATTTGCGGAAATTTGCGGGTTCGCCAATGGCGATAAATGGAATTTTCGTGTTAAGCGATAATTTGCGAGGAATTTGCGGTTTCGGGTCGGGGATTTGTGGGAATTTGCGGGTTCGCGAATGGCGATAAATGAATTTGCGGGTTAAGCGATAATTTGCGGGAAATTGCGGTTTCGGGTCGGGGATTTGCGGGAATTTGCGGGTGCGCGAATGGCGATATATGGAATTTGCGGGTTAAGCGATAATTTGCGGGGAATTTGCGGTTTCGGGTCGGGAATTTGCGGGTGATTTGCGATAAAGGGGAATTTGCGGTTTCGGGTCGGCTTCAACATCGACAAGGGTAAGGCGATGGGACATGTCTCACGCACGCCGCGAATGTGGCGTCATCAGGACCGGTGTCATCGTCCACGACATGCGTAAAGCGGGGGAGGTCGATGACCTAAGTGAAGCCATCGACCACGACATGCGTAAGGCGTGGGGAGGCCGATGGCTGCACGTTCGTGTCGTGCAGCGGCTAAGGCGTAAAGGGGATTTGCGGGAATATCCGGTTTATCGATAATTTGCGGGGAATTTGCGGTTTCGGGTCAGGGATTTGCGGTAATTTGAGGGTTCGCGAATGGCGATAAACGGAATTTGCGGCTTAATCGATATTTGCGGGGAATTTGCGGTTTCAAGTCAGGGATTTGCGGAAATTTGCGGGTTTGCCAATGGCGATAAATGGAATTTGCGTGTTAAGCGATAATTTTGCGAGGAATTTGCGGTTTCGGGTCGGGGATTTGTGGGAATTTGCGGGTTCGCGAATGGCGATAAATGAATTTGCGGGAAATTGCGGTTTCGGGTCGGGCATTTGCGGTAATTTGCGGGTGCGCGAATGGCGATAAATGGAATTTGCGGGGATTTGCGGGTTAAGCGATAATTTGCGGGGCATTTGCGGTTTCGGGTCGGGAATTTGCGGTTGATTTGCGATAAAGGGGAATTTGCGGTTTCGGGTCGGCTTCAACATCGACAAGGGTAAGCCGATGGGACATGTCTCGCGCACGCCGCGAATGTGGCGTCATCAGGACCGGTGTCATCGTCCACGACATGCGTAAAGCGGGGGAGGTCGATGACCTAAGTGAAGCCATCGACCACGACATGCGTAAGGCGTGGGGAGGCCGATGGCTGCACGTTCGCGTCGTGCAGCGGCTGAAGGGTAAAGGGGATTTGCGGGAATATCCGGTTTAAGCGATAATTTGCGGGGAAATTGCTTTTTTGGGTCGGGGATTTGCGGGAATTTGCGGGTTCGCGAATGGCGATAAATGGAATTTGCGGGGATTTGCGGGTTAAGCGATAATTTGCGGGCTATTTGCGGTTTCGGGTCGGGAATTTACGGGTGATTTGCGATAAAGGGGAATTTGCGGTTTCGGGTCGGCTTCAACATCGACAAGGGTAAGCCGATGGGACATGTCTCACGCACGCCGCGAATGTGGCGTCATCAGGACCGGTGTCATCGTCCACGACATGCGTAAAGCGGGGGAGGTCGATGACCTAAGTGAAGCCATTGACCACGACATGCGTAAGGCGTGGGGAGGCCGATGGCTGCACGTTCGTGTCGTGCAGCGGCTAAGGCGTAAAGGGGATTTGCGGGAATATCCGGGTTTAGCGATAATTTGCGGGGAATTTGCGGTTTCGGGTCAGGGATTTGCGGTAATTTGAGGGTTCGCGAATGGCGATAAACGGAATTTGCGGGTTAATCGATATTTGCGGGGAATTTTCGGTTTCAAGTCAGGGATTTGCGGAAATTTGCGGGTTCGCCAATGGCGATAAATGGAATTTGCGTGTTAAGCGATAATTTGCGAGGAATTTGCGGTTTCGGGTCGGGGATTTGTGGGAATTTGCGGGTTCGCGAATGGCGATAAATGAATTTGCGGGAAATTGCGGTTTCGGGTCGGGGATTTGCGGGAATTTGCGGGTGCGCGAATGGCGATAAATGGAATTTGCGGGGATTTGCGGGTTACGCGATAATTTGCGGGCTATTTGCGGTTTCGGGTCGGGAATTTACGGGTGATTTGCGATAAAGGGGAATTTGCGGTTTCGGGTCGGCTTCAACATCGACAAGGGTAAGCCGATGGGACATGTCTCACGCACGCCGCGAATGTGGCGTCATCAGGACCGGTGTCATCGTCCACGACATGCGTAAAGCGGGGGAGGTCGATGACCTAAGTGAAGCCATCGACCACGACATGCGTAAGGCGTGGGGAGGCCGATGGCTGCACGTTCGCGTCGTGCAGCGGCTGAAGGGTAAAGGGGATTTGCGGGAATATCCGGGTTAAGCGATAATTTGCGGGGAAATTGCTTTTTCGGGTTCGGGGATTTGCGGGAATTTGCGGGTTCGCGAAGGGCGATAAATGGAATTTGCGGGTTAAGCGATAATTTGCGGGGAATTTGCATTTTTGGGTCGGGAATTTGCCGGTAATTTGCGATGCGGTTTCGGGTAGGGGATTTGCGTGAATTTGCGGGTTCGCGAATGGCTATAAATGGAATTTGGGGAATTTGCGGGTTAAGCGATAATTTGTAGTATTTTATAAATTTTAATAAAGTACATAAACACTGTATGTAAAGGGTATTTATACACACAAATATGTAGTAAATGTGAAGAACCATAAGAGACGCTCATTGAGAAGGGGATATATGAACATACAATTTACTCATAAGAAGTTTTCAATCTTTCACTTATTGAAGTATTTAATATTTTATAACATTGTATATAAATACTGTACGTAACAAATATTATACACACAAATATATATATATATATAAATATATTTATAAGTCAAACAATTCCTTCCCAATTTTCATTTTTTACATCACTCCCTATTAAAGTCAATTTTAAAAACAGTAGCACCCAAACCGTTGATGTAACAATAAGTTTCTGTTTATTTCAACTATTAAAAATAACAAATTTTTATTTCTACAATATTCTCTATACGTGTCTATTACATGTGTTAACAAGTCTATGTTAACAAATGAAGCTAACAATAACACCGAGAGAGTAATAAATTATTTAGTTGGTCGTTGGTTTGGAAGTGGAGTTTGCAGGTTTAAAGAACAACGGACAAGAAAAGTTTTAGGATTATGTGGATCTCAATTAAATAATAGAAGTACGTTTTGCTATTGAAATAAACAAGTTTGCGTATAGTTCAATATTCAAATTAAATGAAATAATATTTTACTTTACATTATAAAAACATGCGTTTTACACGTAATAAATAGTTTAATTTTTTATTCATGTCTAATGTCAGTAGGATTAGTTTCAGAAAAAATAACTAGCTGTAAAATGATTATTACTATAAATCTTCGCGAACTGTATAAAATACCGAATAACAACAAATATTTGAATGAATGTTTCAAATATTGAGGGCTCAGAAAATCTTATTTATACAGACACACAATGTCTAATATGTTTAGTATCAATAAAATTATTCATATAAACCTTTACATGTTAAAGTTATAAAACATGATATAAATACAAGTTAGTCAAAAATAGTGATGGCAAAATATTAAAAGAAATAACGGACGCGCATTCAGAATGACATTATTGAACCTATACTTTACTCATAGGAAGTTTTCAGTATTTAAACGTTGAAATATTTTATAAATTTTAATAAAGTATATAAATACTGTTTGTAAAGGGTATTTATACACACAAATATGTAGTAAATGTAAAGAAGCATAAGAGACGCTCATTGAGAAGTGGATAAATGAACATACAATTTACTCATAAGAAGTTTTCAATATTTCACTAATTGAAATATTTAATAATTTATAACTAAGCATATAAATACTGTATGTAACAAATATTATACACACAAATATATATATATATATATATATATATATATGTAAATATATTTATAAGTCGAACAATTCCTTCCAAATTTTCATTTTCTACATCACTCCCTATAATCGTCATTTTTAAAAACAGTAGCACGTAAACCGTTGATGTAACAATAAGTTTCTGTTTATTTCAACAATAAAAAATACCAAATTTTTATTTCTACATCATTCTCTACACGTGTCAATTTCAAAAACACTTACCTCGAAAACGATGATGTAACGCTGTTTTGTTTTAAAATACATGAACTTAAAAAAAAGTATTCAATCTGAAATTTTCATTTAAAAGTTTATTGCATATGATTTACATTTGAATAGAATTTTAAACATGTACTTTCTCTTTTTTATGAAACAGTTTCTTATTATAAAATGTGACTGGTGCTTTTTACACCATTCAATTGTAGTAACTTCCGACACTCAAATTCGTATCATTTAAGAGATCGATCGGGACATATGTTGGATGCGATGCAAAAGAGGCATGTGTATTTTTATTATATTAAACAGTAAGAAAATTTATATGAAATGTCTTTTAAAATATCGCCTATTTTCTCTTTATATAGGTTTATTTAATTTTTAAATAATTTAAATTTTGAAACATTAATGAAATATTCAACATATATTACGGTTTCGGGAATTTGCGGTTTCGGGTCAGGGATTTGCGGTAATTTGAGGGTTCGCGAATGGCGATAAACGGAATTTGCGGGTTAAGCGATATTTGCGGGGAATTTGCGGTTTCAAGTCAGGGATTTGCGGAAATTTGCGGGTTCGCCAATGGCGATAAATGGAATTTGCGTGTTAAGCGATAATTTGCGAGGAATTTGCGGTTTCGGGTCGGGGATTTGTGGGAATTTGCGGGTTCGCGAATGGCGATAAATGAATTTGCGGGTTAAGCGATAATTTGCGGGAAATTGCGGTTTCGGGTCGGGGATTTGCGGGAATTTGCGGGTGCGCGAATGGCGATAAATGGAATTTGCGGGGATTTGCGGGTTAAGCGATAATTTGCGGGGAATTTGCGGTTTCGGGTCGGGAATTTGCGGGTGATTTGCGATAAAGGGGAATTTGCGGTTTCGGGTCGGCTTCAACATCGACAAGGGTAAGCCGATGGGACATGTCTCACGCACGCCGCGAATGTGGCGTCATCAGGACCGGTGTCATCGTCCACGACATGCGTAAAGCGGGGGAGGTCGATGACCTAAGTGAAGCCATCGACCACGACATGCGTAAGGCGTGGGGAGGCCGATGGCTGCACATTCGTGTCGTGCAGCGTCTAAGGGGTAAAGGGGATTTGCGGGAATATCCGGGTTTAGCGATAATTTGCGGGGAATTTGCGGTTTCGGGTCAGGGATTTGCGGTAATTTGAGGGTTCGCGAATGGCGATAAACGGAATTTGCGGGTTAATCGATATTTGCGGGGAATTTGCGGTTTCAAGTCAGGGATTTGCGGAAATTTGCGGGTTCGCCAATGGCGATAAATGGAATTTGCGTGTTAAGCGATAATTTGCGAGGAATTTGCGGTTTCGGGTTGGGGATTTGTGGGAATTTGCGGGTTCGCGAATGGCGGTAAATGAATTTGCGGGAAATTGCGGTTTCGGGTCGGGGATTTGCGGGAATTTGCGGGTGCGCGAATGGCGATAAATGGAATTTGCGGGGATTTGCGGGTTAAGCGATAATTTGCGGGGAATTTGCGGGTGATTTGCGATAAAGGGGAATTTGCGGTTTCGGGTCGGCTTCAACATCGACAAGGGTAAGCCGATGGGACATTTCTCGCGCACGCCGCGAATGTGGCGTCATCAGGACCGGTGTCATCGTCCACGACATGCGTAAAGCGGGGGAGGTCGATGACCTAAGTGAAGCCATCGACCACGACATGCGTAAGGCGTGGGAAGGCCGATGGCTGCACGTTCGCGTCGTGCAGCGGCTGAAGGGTAAAGGGGATTTGCGGGAATATCCGGTTTAAGCGATAATTTGCGGGGAAATTGCTTTTTTGGGTCGGGGATTTGCGGGAATTTGCGGGTTCGCGAATGGCGATAAATGGAATTTGCTGGGATTTGCGGGTTAAGCGATAATTTGCGGGCTATTTGCGGTTTCAGGTCGGGAATTTACGGGTGATTTGCGATAAAGGGGAATTTGCGGTTTCGGGTCGGCTTCAACATCGACAAGGGTAAGCCGATGGGACATGTCTCACGCACGCCGCGAATGTGGCGTCATCAGGACCGGTGTCATCGTCCACGACATGCGTAAAGCGGGGGAGGTCGATGACCTAAGTGAAGCCATCGACCACGACATGCGTAAGGCGTGGGGAGGCCGATGGCTGCACGTTCGCGTCGTGCAGCGGCTAAGGGGTAAAGGGGATTTACGGGAATATCCGGGTTTAGCGATAATTTGCGGGGAATTTGCGGTTTCGGGTCAGGGATTTGCGGTAATTTGAGGGTTCGCGAATGGCGATAAACGGAATTTGCGGGTTAATCGATATTTGCGGGGAATTTGCGGTTTCAAGTCAGGGATTTGCGGAAATTTGCGGGTTCGCCAATGGCGATAAATGGAATTTGCGTGTTAAGCGATAATTTTCGAGGAATTTGCGGTTTCGGGTCGAAGATTTGTGGGAATTTGCGGGTTCGCGAATGGCGATAAATGAATTTGCGGGAAATTGCGGTTTCGGGTCGGGGATTTGCGGGAATTTGCGGGTGCGCGAATGGCGATAAATGGAATTTGCGGGGATTTGCGGATTAAGCGATAATTTGCGGGGCATTTGCGGTTTCGGGTCGGGAATTTGCGGGTGATTTGCGATAAAGGGGAATTTGCGGTTTCATCGACAAGGGTAAGCCGATGGGACATGTCTCGCACACGCCGCGAATGTGGCGTCATCAAGACCGGTGTCATCGTCCACGACATGCGTAAAGTGGGGGAGGTCGATGACCTAAGTGAAGCCATCGACCACGACATGCGTAAGTCGTGGGGAGGCCGATTGCTGCACGTTCGCGTCGTGCAGCGGCTGAAGGGTAAAGGGGATTTGCGGGAATATCCGGGTTAACCGATAATTTGCGGGGAAATATCTTTTTCGGGTCGGCGATTTGCGGGAATTTGCGGGTTCGCGAATGGCGATAAATGGAATTTGCGGGGATTTGCGGGTTAAGCGATAATTTGCGGGCTATTTGCGGTTTCGGGTCGGGAATTTACGGGTGATTTGCGATAAAGGGGAATTTGCGGTTTCGGGTCGGCTTCAACATCGACAAGGGTAAGCCGATGGGACATGTCTCACGCACGCCGCGAATGTGGCGTCATCAGGACCAGTGTCATCGTCCACGATATGCGTAAAGCGGGGGAGGTCGATGACCTAAGTGAAGCCATCGACCACGACATGCGTAAGGCGTGGGGAGGCCGATGGCTGCACGTTCGTGTCGTGCAGCGGCTAAGGGGTAAAGGGGATTTGCGGGAATATCCGGGTTTAGCGATAATTTGCGGAGAATTTGCGGTTTCGGGTCAGGGATTTGCGGTAATTTGAGGGTTCGCGAATGGCGATAAACGGAATTTGCGGGGAATTTGCGGTACCAAGTCAGGGATTTGCGGAAATTTGCGGGTTCGCCAATGGCGATAAATGGAATTTGCGTGTTAAGCGATAATTTGCGAGGAATTTGCGGTTTCGGGTCGGGGATTTGTGGGAATTTGCGGGTTCGCGAATGGCGATAAATGAATTTGCGGGTTAAGCGATAATTTGCGGAAAATTGCGGTTTCGGGTCGGGGATTTGCGGGAATTTGCGGGTGCGCGAATGGCGATATATGGAATTTGCGGGTTAAGCGATAATTTGCGGGGAATTTGCGGTTTCGGGTCGGGAATTTGCGGGTGATTTGCGATAAAGGGGAATTTGCGGTTTCGGGTCGGCTTCAACATCGACAAGGGTAAGCCGATGGGACATGTCTCACGCACGCCGCGAATGTGTTGTCATCAGGACCGGTGTCATCGTCCACGACATGCGTAAAGCGGGGGAGGTCGATGACCTAAGTGAAGCCATCGACCACGACATGCGTAAGGCGTGGGGAGGCCGATGGCTGCACGTTCGTGTCGTGCAGCGGCTAAGGGGTAAATGGGATTTGCGGGAATATCCGGGTTTAGCGATAATTTGCGGGGAATTTGCGGTTTCGGGTCAGGGATTTGCAGTAATTTGAGGGTTCGCGAATGGCGATAAACGGAATTTGCGGGGAATTTGCGGTACCAAGTCAGGGATTTGCGGAAATTTGCGGGTTCGCCAATGGCGATAAATGGAATTTGCGTGTTAAGCGATAATTTGCGAGGAATTTGCGGTTTCGGGTTGGGGATTTGTGGGAATTTGCGGGTTTTCGAATGGCGATAAATGAATTTGCGGGAAATTGCGGTTTCGGGTCGGGGATTTGCGGGAATTTTGCGATAAAGGGTTCGCCAAAGGTTTCGCGTAAAGCGGTTAAACGTTGCGCGAAACCGTAAAGCGGTTACGGTTTAGCGTAAAGCGGGGGAGGTCGATGACCTAAGTGAAGCCATCGACCACGACATGCGTAAGGCGTGGGGAGGCCGATGGCTGCACGTTCGCGTCGTGCAGCGGCTGAAGGGTAAAGGGGATTTGCGGGAATATCCGGGTTAAGCGATAATTTGCGGGGAAATTGCTTTTTCGGGTCGGGGATTTGCGGGAATTTGCGGGTTCGCGAATGGCGATAAATGGAATTTGCGGGGATTTGCGGGTTAAGCGATAATTTGCGGGCTATTTGCGGTTTCGGGTCGGGAATTTACGGGTGATTTGCGATAAAGGGGAATTTGCGGTTTCGGGTCGGCTTCAACATCGACAAGGGTAAGCCGATGGGACATGTCTCACGCACGCCGCGAATGTGGCGTCATCAGGACCGGTGTCATCGTCCACGACATGCGTAAAGCGGGGGAGGTCGATGACCTAAGTGAAGCCATCGACCACGACATGCGTAAGGCGCGGGGAGGCCGATGGCTGCACGTTCGTGTCGTGCAGCGGCTAAGGGGTAAAGGGGATTTGCGGGAATATCCGGATTTAGCGATAATTTGCGGGGAATTTGCGGTTTCGGGTCAGGGATTTGCGGTAATTTGCGGGAATTTGAGGGTTAGCGAATAGCGATAAATGGAATTTGCGGGTTAAGCGATAATTTGCGGGGAATTTGCGGTTTCGGGTCGGGGATTAGCGGAAATTCGCGGGTTCGCCAATGGCGATAAATAGAATTTGCGTGTTAAGCGATAATTTGCGAGGAATTTGCGGGTTCGGGTCGGGGATTTGTGGGAATTTGCGGGTTCACGAATGGCGATAAATGAATTTGCGGGTTAACCGATAATTTGCGGGAAATTGCGGTTTCGGGTCGGGGATTTGCCGGAATTTGCGGGTGCGCGAATGGCGATAAATGGAATTTGCGAGGATTTGCGGGTTAAGCGATAATTTGCGGGGAATTTGCGGTTTCGGGTCGGGAATTTGCGGGTTATTTGCGATAAAGGGGAATTTGCGGTTTCGGGTCGGCTTCAACATCGACAAGGGTAAGCCGATGGGACATGTCTCACGCACGCCGCGAATGTGGCGTCATCAGGACCGGTGTCATCGTCCACGACATGCGTAAAGCGGGGGAGGTCGATGACCTAAGTGAAGCCATCGACCACGACATGCGTAAGGCGTGGGGAGGCCGATGGCTGCACGTTCGTGTCGTGCAGCGGCTAAGGGGTAAAGGGGATTTGCGGGAATATCCGGGTTTAGCGATAATTTGCGGGGAATTTGCGGTTTCGGGTCAGGGATTTGCGGTAATTTGAGGGTTCGCGAATGGCGATAAACGGAATTTGCGGGTTAATCGATATTTGCGGGGAATTTGCGGTTTCAAGTCAGGGATTTGCGGAAATTTGCGGGTTCGCCAATGGCGATAAATGGAATTTGCGTGTTAAGCGATAATTTGCGAGGAATTTGCGGTTTCGGGTTGGGGATTTGTGGGAATTTGCGGGTTCGCGAATGGCGATAAATGAATTTGCGGGAAATTGCGGTTTCGGGTCGGGGATTTGCGGGAATTTGCGGGTGCGCGAATGGCGATAAATGGAATTTGCGGGGATTTGCGGGTTAAGCGATAATTTGCGGGGCATTTGCGGTTTCGGGTCGGGAATTTGCGGGTGATTTGCGATAAAGGGGAATTTGCGGTTTCGGGTCGGCTTCAACATCGACAAGGGTAAGCCGATGGGACATGTCTCGCGCACGCCGCGAATGTGGCGTCATCAGGACCGGTGTCATCGTCCACGACATGCGTAAAGCGGGGGAGGTCGATGACCTAAGTGAAGCCATCGACCACGACATGCGTAAGGCGTGGGGAGGCCGATGGCTGCACGTTCATGTCGTGCAGCGGCTAAGGGGTAAAGGGGATTTGCGGGAATATCCGTGTTTAGCGATAATTTGCGGAGAATTTGCGGTTTCGGGTCAGGGATTTGCGGTAATTTGAGGGTTCGCGAATGGCGATAAACGGAATTTGCGGGGAATTTGCGGTACCAAGTCAGGGATTTGCGGAAATTTGCGGGTTCGCCAATGGCGATAAATGGAATTTTCGTGTTAAGCGATAATTTGCGAGGAATTTGCGGTTTCGGGTCGGGGATTTGTGGGAATTTGCGGGTTCGCGAATGGCGATAAATGAATTTGCGGGTTAAGCGATAATTTGCGGGGAATTTGCGGTTTCGGGTCGGAAATTTGCGGGTGATTTGCGATAAAGGGGAATTTGCGGTTTCGGGTCGGCTTCAACATCGACAAGGGTAAGGCGATGGGACATGTCTCACGCACGCCGCGAATGTGGCGTCATCAGGACCGGTGTCATCGTCCACGACATGCGTAAAGCGGGGGAGGTCGATGACCTAAGTGAAGCCATCGACCACGACATGCGTAAGGCGTGGGGAGGCCGATGGCTGCACGTTCGTGTCGTGCAGCGGCTAAGGCGTAAAGGGGATTTGCGGGAATATCCGGTTTATCGATAATTTGCGGGGAATTTGCGGTTTCGGGTCAGGGATTTGCGGTAATTTGAGGGTTCGCGAATGGCGATAAACGGAATTTGCGGCTTAATCGATATTTGCGGGGAATTTGCGGTTTCAAGTCAGGGATTTGCGGAAATTTGCGGGTTTGCCAATGGCGATAAATGGAATTTGCGTGTTAAGCGATAATTTTGCGAGGAATTTGCGGTTTCGGGTCGGGGATTTGTGGGAATTTGCGGGTTCGCGAATGGCGATAAATGAATTTGCGGGAAATTGCGGTTTCGGGTCGGGCATTTGCGGGAATTTGCGGGTGCGCGAATGGCGATAAATGGAATTTGCGGGGATTTGCGGGTTAAGCGATAATTTGCGGGGCATTTGCGGTTTCGGGTCGGGAATTTGCGGGTGATTTGCGATAAAGGGGAATTTGCGGTTTCGGGTCGGCTTCAACATCGACAAGGGTAAGCCGATGGGACATGTCTCGCGCACGCCGCGAATGTGGCGTCATCAGGACCGGTGTCATCGTCCACGACATGCGTAAAGCGGGGGAGGTCGATGACCTAAGTGAAGCCATCGACCACGACATGCGTAAGGCGTGGGGAGGCCGATGGCTGCACGTTCGCGTCGTGCAGCGGCTGAAGGGTAAAGGGGATTTGCGGGAATATCCGGTTTAAGCGATAATTTGCGGGGAAATTGCTTTTTTGGGTCGGGGATTTGCGGGAATTTGCGGGTTCGCGAATGGCGATAAATGGAATTTGCGGGGATTTGCGGGTTAAGCGATAATTTGCGGGCTATTTGCGGTTTCGGGTCGGGAATTTACGGGTGATTTGCGATAAAGGGGAATTTGCGGTTTCGGGTCGGCTTCAACATCGACAAGGGTAAGCCGATGGGACATGTCTCACGCACGCCGCGAATGTGGCGTCATCAGGACCGGTGTCATCGTCCACGACAAGCGTAAAGCGGGGGAGGTCGATGACCTAAGTGAAGCCATTGACCACGACATGCGTAAGGCGTGGGGAGGCCGATGGCTGCACGTTCGTGTCGTGCAGCGGCTAAGGGGTAAAGGGGATTTACGGGAATATCCGGGTTTAGCGATAATTTGCGTGGAATTTGCGGTTTCTTGTCAGGGATTTGCGGTAATTTGAGGGTTCGCGAATGGCGATAAATGGAATTTGCGGGTTAATCGATATTTGCGGGGAATTTGCGGTTTCAAGTCAGGGATTTGCGGAAATTTGCGGGTTCGCCAATGGCGATAAATGGAATTTGCGTGTTAAGCGATAATTTGCGAGGAATTTGCGGTTTCGGGTCGGGGATTTGTGGGAATTTGCGGGTTCGCGAATGGCGATAAATGAATTTGCGGGAAATTGCGGTTTCGGGTCGGGGATTTGCGGGAATTTGCGGGTGCGCGAATGGCTATAAATGGAATTTGCGGGGATTTGCGGGTTAAGCGATAATTTGCGGGGCAATTGCGGTTTCGGGTCGGGAATTTGCGGGTGATTTGCGATAAATGGGAATTTGCGGTTTCGGGTCGGCTTCAACATCGACAAGGGTAAGCCGATGGGACATGTCTCGCGCACGCCGCGAATGTGGCGTCATCAGGACCGGTGTCATCGTCCACGACATGCGTAAAGCGGGGGAGGTCGATGACCTAAGTGAAGCCATCGACCACGACATGCGTAAGGCGTGGGGAGGCCGATGGCTGCACGTTCGCGTCGTGCAGCGGCTGAAGGGTAAAGGGGATTTGCGGGAATATCCGGGTTAACCGATAATTTGCGGGGAAATATCTTTTTCGGGTCGGCGATTTGCGGGAATTTGCGGGTTCGCGAATGGCGATAAATGGAATTTGCGGGGATTTGCGGGTTAAGCGATAATTTGCGGGGCATTTGCGGTTTCGGGTCGGGAATTTGCGGGTGATTTGCGATAAAGGGGAATTTGCGGTTTCGGGTCGGCTTCAACATCGACAAGGGTAAGCCGATGGGACATGTCTCGCGCACGCCGCGAATGTGGCGTCATCAGGACCGGTGTCATCGTCCACGACATGCGTAAAGCGGGGGAGGTCGATGACCTAAGTGAAGCCATCGACCACGACATGCGTAAGGCGTGGGGAGGCCGATGGCTGCACGTTCGTGTCGTGCAGCGGCTAAGGGGTAAAGGGGATTTGCGGGAATATCCGGGTTTAGCGATAATTTGCGGAGAATTTGCGGTTTCGGGTCAGGGATTTGCGGTAATTTGAGAGTTCGCGAATGGCGATAAACGGAATTTGCGGCTTAATCGATATTTGCGGGGAATTTGCGGTTTCAAGTCAGGGATTTGCGGAAATTTGCGGGTTCGCCAATGGCGATAAATGGAATCTGCGTGTTAAGCGATAATTAGCGAGGAATTTGCGGTTTCGGGTCGGGGATTTGTGGGAATTTGCGGGTTCGCGAATGGCGATAAATGAATTTGCGGGAAATTGCGGTTTCGGGTCGGGCATTTGCGGGAATTTGCGGGTGCGCGAATGGCGATAAATGGAATTTGCGGGGATTTGCGGGTTAAGCGATAATTTGCGGGGCATTTGCGGTTTCGGGTCGGGAATTTGCGGGTGATTTGCGATAAAGGGGAATTTGCGGTTTCGGGTCGGCTTCAACATCGACAAGGGTAAGCCGATGGGACATGTCTCGCGCACGCCGCGAATGTGGCGTCATCAGGACCGGTGTCATCGTCCACGACATGCGTAAAGCGGGGGAGTTCGATGACCTAAGTGAAGCCATCGACCACGACATGCGTAAGGCGTGGGGAGGCCGATGGCTGCACGTTCGCGTCGTGCAGCGGCTGAAGGGTAAAGGGGATTTGCGGGAATATCCGGTTTAAGCGATAATTTGCGGGGAAATTGCTTTTTTGGGTCGGGGATTTGCGGGAATTTGCGGGTTCGCGAATGGCGATAAATGGAATTTGCGGGGATTTGCGGGTTAAGCGATAATTTGCGGGCTATTTGCGGTTTCGTGTCGGGAATTTACGGGTGATTTGCGATAAGGGGGAATTTGCGGTTTCGGGTCGGCTTCAACATCGACAAGGGTAAGCCGATGGGACATGTCTCACGCACGCCGCGAATGTGGCGTCATCAGGACCGGTGTCATCGTCCACGACATGCGTAAAGCGGGGGAGGTCGATGACCTAAGTGAAGCCATTGACCACGACATGCGTAAGGCGTGGGGAGGCCGATGGCTGCACGTTCGTGTCGTGCAGCGGCTAAGGGGTAAAGGGGATTTACGGGAATATCCGGGTTTAGCGATAATTTGCGGGGAATTTGCGGTTTCGGGTCAGGGATTTGCGGTAATTTGAGGGTTCGCGAATGGCGATAAATGGAATTTGCGGGTTAATCGATATTTGCGGGGAATTTGCGGTTTCAAGTCAGGGATTTGCGGAAATTTGCGGGTTCGCCAATGGCGATAAATGGAATTTGCGTGTTAAGCGATAATTTGCGAGGAATTTGCGGTTTCGGGTCGGGGATTTGTGGGAATTTGCGGGTTCGCGAATGGCGATAAATGAATTTGCGGGAAATTGCGGTTTCGGGTCGGGGATTTGCGGGAATTTGCGGGTGCGCGAATGGCTATAAATGGAATTTGCGGGGATTTGCGGGTTAAGCGATAATTTGCGGGGCAATTGCGGTTTCGGGTCGGGGATTTGCGGGTTGAGCGATAATTTGCGGGGCAATTGCGGTTTCGGGTCGGGAATTTGCGGGTGATTTGCGATAAATGGGAATTTGCGGTTTCGGGTCGGCTTCAACATCGACAAGGGTAAGCCGATGGGACATGTCTCGCGCACGCAGCGAATGTGGCGTCATCAGGACCGGTGTCATCGTCCACGACATGCGTAAAGCGGGGGAGGTCGATGACCTAAGTGAAGCCATCGACCACGACATGCGTAAGGCGTGGGGAGGCCGATGGCTGCACGTTCGCGTCGTGCAGCGGCTGAAGGGTAAAGGGGATTTGCGGGAATATCCGGGTTAACCGATAATTTGCGGGGAAATATCTTTTTCGGGTCGGCGATTTGCGGGAATTTGCGGGTTCGCGAATGGCGATAAATGGAATTTGCGGGGATTTGCGGGTTAAGCGATAATTTGCGGGGCATTTGCGGTTTCGGGTCGGGAATTTGCGGGTGATTTGCGATAAAGGGGAATTTGCGGTTTCGGGTCGGCTTCAACATCGACAAGGGTAAGCCGATGGGACATGTCTCGCGCACGCCGCGAATGTGGCGTCATCAGGACCGGTGTCATCGTCCACGACATGCGTAAAGCGGGGGAGGTCGATGACCTAAGTGAAGCCATCGACCACGACATGCGTAAGGCGTGGGGAGGCCGATGGCTGCACGTTCGTGTCGTGCAGCGGCTAAGGGGTAAAGGGGATTTGCGGGAATATCCGGGTTTAGCGATAATTTGCGGAGAATTTGCGGTTTCGGGTCAGGGATTTGCGGTAATTTGAGGGTTCGCGAATGGCGATAAACGGAATTTGCGGCTTAATCGATATTTGCGGGGAATTTGCGGTTTCAAGTCAGGGATTTGCGGAAATTTGCGGGTTCGCCAATGGCGATAAATGGAATCTGCGTGTTAAGCGATAATTAGCGAGGAATTTGCGGTTTCGGGTCGGGGATTTGTGGGAATTTGCGGGTTCGCGAATGGCGATAAATGAATTTGCGGGAAATTGCGGTTTCGGGTCGGGCATTTGCGGGAATTTGCGGGTGCGCGAATGGCTATAAATGGAATTTGCGTGGATTTGCGGGTTAAGCGATAATTTGCGGGGCATTTGCGGTTTCGGGTCGGGAATTTGCGGGTGATTTGCGATAAATGGGAATTTGCGGTTTCGGGTCGGCTTCAACATCGACAAGGGTAAGCCGATGGGACATGTCTCGCGCACGCCGCGAATGTGGCGTCATCAGGACCGGTGTCATCGTCCACGACATGCGTAAAGCGGGGGAGGTCGATGATCTAAGTGAAGCCATCGACCACGACATGCGTAAGGCGTGGGGAGGCCGATGGCTGCACGTTCGCGTCGTGCAGCGGCTGAAGGGTAAAGGGGATTTGCGGGAATATCCGGGTTAACCGATAATTTGCGGGGAAATATCTTTTTCGGGTCGGCGATTTGCGGGAATTTGCGGGTTCGCGAATGGCGATAAATGGAATTTGCGGGGATTTGCGGGTTAAGCGATAATTTGCGGGGCATTTGCGGTTTCGGGTCGGGAATTTGCGGGTGATTTGCGATAAAGGGGAATTTGCGGTTTCGGGTCGGCTTCAACATCGACAAGGGTAAGCCGATGGGACATGTCTCGCGCACGCCGCGAATGTGGCGTCATCAGGACCGGTGTCATCGTCCACGACATGCGTAAAGCGGGGGAGGTCGATGACCTAAGTGAAGCCATCGACCACGACATTCGTAAGGCGTGGGGAGGCCGATGGCTGCACGTTCGTGTCGTGCTACGGCTAAGGGGTAAAGGGGATTTGCGGGAATATCCGGGTTTAGCGATAATTTGCGGAGAATTTGCGGTTTCGGGTCAGGGATTTGTGGTAATTTGAGGGTTCGCGAATGGCGATAAACGGAATTTGCGGCTTAATCGATATTTGCGGGGAATTTGCGGTTTCAAGTCAGGGATTTGCGGAAATTTGCGGATTCGCCAATGGCGATAAATGGAATCTGCGTGTTAAGCGATAATTAGCGAGGAATTTGCGGTTTCGGGTCGGGGATTTGTGGGAATTTGCGGGTTCGCGAATGGCGATAAATGACTTTGCGGGAAATTGCGGTTTCGGGTCGGGCATTTGCGGGAATTTGCGGGTGCGCGAATGGCTATAAATGGAATTTGCGTGGATTTGCGGGTTAAGCGAAAATTTGCGGGGCATTTGCGGTTTCGGGTCGGGAATTTGCGGGTGATTTGCGATAAAGGGGAATTTGCGGTTTCGGGTCGGCTTCAACATCGACAAGGGTAAGCCGATGGGACATGTCTCGCGCACGCCGCGAATGTGGCGTCATCAGGACCGGTGTCATCGTCCACGACATGCGTAAAGCGGGGGAGGTCGATGACCTAAGTGAAGCCATCGACCACGACATGCGTAAGGCGTGGGGAGGCCGATGGCTGCACGTTCGCGTCGTGCAGCGGCTGAAGGGTAAAGGGGATTTGCGGGAATATCCGGGTTAACCGATAATTTGCGGGGAAATATCTTTTTCGGGTCGGCGATTTGCGGGAATTTGCGGGTTCGCGAATGGCGATAAATGGAATTTGCGGGGATTTGCGGGTTAAGCGATAATTTGCGGGGCATTTGCGGTTTCGGGTCGGGAATTTGCGGGTGATTTGCGATAAAGGGGAATTTGCGGTTTCGGGTCGGCTTCAACATCGACAAGGGTAAGCCGATGGGACATGTCTCGCGCACGCCGCGAATGTGGCGTCATCAGGACCGGTGTCATCGTCCACGACATGCGTAAAGCGGGGGAGGTCGATGACCTAAGTGAAGCCATCGACCACGACATGCGTAAGGCGTGGGGAGGCCGATGGCTGCACGTTCGTGTCGTGCAGCGGCTAAGGGGTAAAGGGGATTTGCGGGAATATCCGGGTTTAGCGATAATTTGCGGAGAATTTGCGGTTTCGGGTCAGGGATTTGCGGTAATTTGAGGGTTCGCGAATGGCGATAAACGGAATTTGCGGCTTAATCGATATTTGCGGGGAATTTGCGGTTTCAAGTCAGGGATTTGCGGAAATTTGCGGGTTCGCCAATGGCGATAAATGGAATCTGCGTGTTAAGCGATAATTAGCGAGGAATTTGCGGTTTCGGGTCGGGGATTTTTGGGAATTTGCGGGTTCGCGAATGGCGATAAATGAATTTGCGGGAAATTGCGGTTTCGGGTCGGGCATTTGCGGGAATTTGCGGGTGCGCGAATGGCGATAAATGGAATTTGCGGGGATTTGCGGGTTAAGCGATAATTTGCGGGGCATTTGCGGTTTCGGGTCGGGAATTTGTGGGTGATTTGCGATAAAGGGGAATTTGCGGTTTCGGGTCGGCTTCAACATCGACAAGGGTAAGCCGATGGGACATGTCTCGCGCACGCCGCGAATGTGGCGTCATCAGGACCGGTGTCATCGTCCACGACATGCGTAAAGCGGGGGAGGTCAATGACCTAAGTGAAGCCATCGACCACGACATGCGTAAGGCGTGGGGAGGCCGATGGCTGCACGTTCGCGTCGTGCAGCGGCTGAAGGGTAAAGGGGATTTGCGGGAATATCCGGTTTAAGCGATAATTTGCGGGGAAATTGCTTTTTTGGGTCGGGGATTTGCGGGAATTTGCGGGTTCGCGAATGGCGATAAATGGAATTTGCGGGGATTTGCGGGTTAAGCGATAATTTGCGGGCTATTTGCGGTTTCGGGTCGGGAATTTACGGGTGATTTGCGATAAAGGGGAATTTGCGGTTTCGGGTCGGCTTCAACATCGACAAGGGTAAGACGATGGGACATGTCTCACGCACGCCGCGAATGTGGCGTCATCAGGACCGGTGTCATCGTCCACGACATGCGTAAAGCGGGGGAGGTCGATGACCTAAGTGAAGCCATTGACCACGACATGCGTAAGGCGTGGGGAGGCCGATGGCTGCACGTTCGTGTCGTGCAGCGGCTAAGGGGTAAAGGGGATTTACGGGAATATCCGGGTTTAGCGATAATTTGCGGGGAATTTGCGGTTTCGGGTCAGGGATTTGCGGTAATTTGAGGGTTCGCGAATGGCGATAAATGGAATTTGCGGGTTAATCGATATTTGCGGGGAATTTGCGGTTTCAAGTCAGGGATTTGCGGAAATTTGCGGGTTCGCCAATGGCGATAAATGGAATTTGCGTGTTAAGCGATAATTTGCGAGAATTTGCGGTTTCGGGTCGGGGATTTGTGGGAATTTGCGGGTTCGCGAATGGCGATAAATGAATTTGCGGGAAATTGCGGTTTCGGGTCGGGGATTTGCGGGAATTTGCGGGTGCGCGAATGGCTATAAATGGAATTTGCGGGGATTTGCGGGTTAAGCGATAATTTGCGGGGCAATTGCGGTTTCGGGTCGGGAATTTGCGGGTGATTTGCGATAAATGGGAATTTGCGGTTTCGGGTCGGCTTCAACATCGACAAGGGTAAGCCGATGGGACATGTCTCGCGCACGCCGCGAATGTGGCGTCATCAGGACCGGTGTCATCGTCCACGACATGCGTAAAGCGGGGGAGGTCGATGACCTAAGTGAAGCCATCGACCACGACATGCGTAAGGCGTGGGGAGGCCGATGGCTGCACGTTCGCGTCGTGCAGCGGCTGAAGGGTAAAGGGGATTTGCGGGAATATCCGGGTTAACCGATAATTTGCGGGGAAATATCTTTTTCGGGTCGGCGATTTGCGGGAATTTGCGGGTTCGCGAATGGCGATAAATGGAATTTGCGGGGATTTGCGGGTTAAGCGATAATTTGCGGGGCATTTGCGGTTTCGGGTCGGGAATTTGCGGGTGATTTGCGATAAAGGGGAATTTGCGGTTTCGGGTCGGCTTCAACATCGACAAGGGTAAGCCGATGGGACATGTCTCGCGCACGCCGCGAATGTGGCGTCATCAGGACCGGTGTCATCGTCCACGACATGCGTAAAGCGGGGGAGGTCGATGACCTAAGTGAAGCCATCGACCACGACATGCGTAAGGCGTGGGGAGGCCGATGGCTGCACGTTCGTGTCGTGCAGCGGCTAAGGGGTAAAGGGGATTTGCGGGAATATCCGGGTTTAGCGATAATTTGCGGAGAATTTGCGGTTTCGGGTCAGGGATTTGCGGTAATTTGAGGGTTCGCGAATGGCGATAAACGGAATTTGCGGCTTAATCGATATTTGCGGGGAATTTGCGGTTTCAAGTCAGGGATTTGCGGAAATTTGCGGGTTCGCCAATGGCGATAAATGGAATCTGCGTGTTAAGCGATAATTAGCGAGGAATTTGCGGTTTCGGGTCGGGGATTTTTGGGAATTTGCGGGTTCGCGAATGGCGATAAATGAATTTGCGGGAAATTGCGGTTTCGGGTCGGGCATTTGCGGGAATTTGCGGGTGCGCGAATGGCGATAAATGGAATTTGCGGGGATTTGCGGGTTAAGCGATAATTTGCGGGGCATTTGCGGTTTCGGGTCGGGAATTTGTGGGTGATTTGCGATAAAGGGGAATTTGCGGTTTCGGGTCGGCTTCAACATCGACAAGGGTAAGCCGATGGGACATGTCTCGCGCACGCCGCGAATGTGGCGTCATCAGGACCGGTGTCATCGTCCACGACATGCGTAAAGCGGGGGAGGTCGATGACCTAAGTGAAGCCATCGACCACGACATGCGTAAGGCGTGGGGAGGCCGATGGCTGCACGTTCGCGTCGTGCAGCGGCTGAAGGGTAAAGGGGATTTGCGGGAATATCCGGGTTAACCGATAATTTGCGGGGAAATATCTTTTTCGGGTCGGCGATTTGCGGGAATTTGCGGGTTCGCGAATGGCGATAAATGGAATTTGCGGGGATTTGCGGGTTAAGCGATAATTTGCGGGGCATTTGCGGTTTCGGGTCGGGAATTTGCGGGTGATTTGCGATAAAGGGGAATTTGCGGTTTCGGGTCGGCTTCAACATCGACAAGGGTAAGCCGATGGGACATGTCTCGCGCACGCCGCGAATGTGGCGTAATCAGGACCGGTGTCATCGTCCACGACATGCGTAAAGCGGGGGAGGTCGATGACCTAAGTGAAGCCATCGACCACGACATGCGTAAGGCGTGGGGAGGCCGATGGCTGCACGTTCGTGTCGTGCAGCGGCTAAGGGGTAAAGGGGATTTGCGGGAATATCCGGGTTTAGCGATAATTTGCGGAGAATTTGCGGTTTCGGGTCAGGGATTTGCGGTAATTTGAGGGTTCGCGAATGGCGATAAACGGAATTTGCGGCTTAATCGATATTTGCGGGGAATTTGCGGTTTCAAGTCAGGGATTTGCGGAAATTTGCGGGTTCGCCAATGGCGATAAATGGAATCTGCGTGTTAAGCGATAATTAGCGAGGAATTTGCGGTTTCGGGTCGGGGATTTGTGGGAATTTGCGGGTTCGCGAATGGCGATAAATGAATTTGCGGGAAATTGCGGTTTCGGGTCGGGCATTTGCGGGAATTTGCGGGTGCGCGAATGGCGATAAATGGAATTTGCGGGGATTTGCGGGTTAAGCGATAATTTGCGGGGCATTTGCGGTTTCGGGTCGGGAATTTGCGGGTGATTTGCGATAAAGGGGAATTTGCGGTTTCGGGTCGGCTTCAACGCCAGCTGCCTGAAGTGATCAATGTAGTATCGTGTCAAAAAAGCTCCCGATGTTTAGATAATTTTCTCCGGAATGGGGTAAGCTAGAGCCTTGTGTTATACATCTATCTTTTCGTCTTTTTAAACTGTTCAAAATGATATATAGTTTGTGTGTTTATGTGTAGGGGTTCAGGAGATATTTGTATTTAAACTTTCTTCTTCTTTAGTTTTGATTTCTCCACTGAACCGGGATTTACCACCTACACAATTGCTTCTTGTGCCATTTTAAAATGTTCATATTATTTAAACCTTGATGATTTATGCTTCTACAGACACTAATGAACATTTTAATACCTGCATTGTAACCAGGCGCGGCTTATTTCATATAAATTTAACCCCTTAAATATCATGTACTTTTGGAATTTTTGGAGCCATTTTCGTTTTACAGTGTTTTTATTTTTCTTATATTACATATTTATCCTTCCGAAAACCAAAAACTATGGCTCATTTTAGATACATTGAAGTTCGTAGCACATTTTGGTACCATTTTTTATCAAGTTTTCACTATCTATTATCCCTTTATTATCCATATTAAAAAGTATTGTTTTCATGTTTTTATCCCATAGTCTTAACATGGGAGAATTAATAGAATTCCATTATAATTTTGACTGTGTTTAAGTACTCAATACGATTAAATGCTGCTTGTTTCACCTTCTTTATCTCCTAAGCTTCATTTTAATACCTGTTTTGAATCTCTACGTTACTTTTTTCATAAAATTTTAACCCTTTTTACTCAATTTACTTTCAATTTTGTAGAGCCATTTTCAATTTTTAACGTTTTTCACTTGCTCTAATTCATTCTATTTCTTAGCGATTACTAGTTACTTATGTTTCATTCATGTAAATTAAAGTTCGTAGTATCTTTTAGTATCATTTTTTTTCAAGTTTCCACCAATTATTAGACCTTAAAACATTGAATTAAAATGTGCTGTTTTTGCAGTTTTTCCCCATAGACTTAACATGGGGTAAACAATGGAATTCTATTACTTATTAAACTACATTGAAGTACTTTAAATGCAAATATATTGCATATTCCATATAATTCAAAGCATATGCTTCATTTTGGTACCATTTGTGTATAGTTTTAAAGTGATTTACTGTATTAAATGATTATTTCAAAATGTGTTATTTTTGCACTTTTACCATAACCCTTATCCCCATAGAAAGGCATGGGGTTTTGGAGGCATTTTATCTTTTTTTTTTTTTTTTTTTTTTTTTTTTTTTTTATCATAGCTTAAATTTTAACTTAAAAACATTTTTTTGAAAAACTTTCGCCAGATTTGGCTATTTTAGTCCTTTAGCTTCTCTCCGCCTCCACTCATGCCTTTCTAGGATGTTTGTATATATTTTTAAAAAATTCGTGAAAAAGTGCTAAAAATGCTTTTGAAAATTCAGATTTCCCATAGGTTTCTATTGTGTTGTTTACTTTTTAAATTCATTTTTTTTAACTATTAATTATGTTCCTTTCACTTAACTATTTTTACTTTCTGATAGCTGATTATTTTTACTTTTGAGTAGCGTATCTTGTATTAATTTTTTCCTATTCTTAATATTTTTAATTTCAATTTTAAAACTGTAAATTTTTGTTCTGTGGCGGTTGGGTGGACAATGGTTGCTCAATTCGAGTACTGGTTCTTATGGGCAAATCGATATTAGAATAGTAAAATAAATAAAAATTAGCTAGACTACCTTTATTGAAGAGTGATTGCTATTGACGCCATACATAATAATTGAACAGTGATTGGCTATGTTAAAGTAAATATTAGATAAATTTTCCGGCAGCCACTGAATTTTAGAAAATATTAATGTTTTAATATCTTAAATACAACCAGCATTATCTTATAGGTTTTTTATTGATTTTTTTAGTTCTTATCTGGTCTTAGGGGGTCATTCTGTGCTTTTAGGTTTCTCCACTTAGCCCTTTTAGGTCCGTGGCCGCCATTTTTGGCCACAATGATTTTCTCTATGGGAGATGCATTGGTAAGGAATTACAAAGATTTACAAGAAGATTTAACTACCGGAGCTTTTACAAATTAATTATTATAGCCCAAATAGCGTTCTAGAGGTCTTCCGGGGTGCTTTCATCAGAAAACTTATAAATAGTAAGTTTTTTAAACAGGAGTTTCTCCATTTTGTTTCTTGGTAAAGCTCATTCTAATGTTACTACATTACAAATTAGTTCCATAATTTTTTAATTGTTATAAAACAAAAATTCTTTTGGTAGCTTTGGTTCTCAGGGGGCTATCTACATCTTTTACGATATAAGAATTTTACTAGGGTTGCCATCGGGCCACTAGAAACGCCATTTTGCTTCCTTCTAATGAAATTTTTATCGAGAAATTTGTACAAATTGTTAAATATCTCGAAAACTATTGGCCATAGAGGTTTTCTGCCGCGCCGAAATCAACAGCAATCCGCCTTAGTGAACTACCCCCCTTTTTTTTCCATTATTCCGTTCTTCTCTAGCTCAATTGGGTCCCCGTCAGAGGGGGCTGAACGGGCACTCTCACAAATCGGCTTTTTTCTTCAATTTTTACATTCTTTAGGCCCACTTTCTTTCCACATTTTATCGCTACTAAATTTCTTTCATTGTTGCCACCCTTACCTTCCCCCCTCTCTTATCCTTAACATTGGCTACTTTTTACCTTTTTGAGCTAGAGAGTTGGTTGCACTTTTATTGTTACTTATTCTGCTCCCTTTCATCGTCCCAGCTTCTAATTTTACAGTTTTTGCATTTGTTAAGGATTTTCCGTAACTTTTTGAACTTTTTTATTTATTTAGATATTTTCTTGGTTTTTTCTTGTAGTTACTCACTACTATTTGCTAGATTTGTCCCATCCCACATTTTCATTTTCAGTACATCTCAACTCGCTTAACATTTGCAACTTCTCTGTTATTAGGGTTAATTCTTTGCTTTTTGCGGTATTGTGGTCATGTGGTGTGTGGATATTTGCCCCACCCTTTAAAATATTTTTTCATCCCAGCTTCCCTTAACATTTGGTACTTCTACAGTTTTTGCACTACAGTACTACTTTTTGCTTTATTGCAGTTCTGTTCTTGTGGGATAGTTGCCCCAATCTATATATTTTTTTCATTTCTTATTCGTTTTCCTTAACATTTGCAACTTTTAACTTTTAATAGGTTTATTTTGGTTTTTCCATTATTATGCTACGCTCCTACTTATATCTTGTCCCGCATTTAATTTTCTTCTTATATTACACACTTTCCATAGTTGTCTCCTCTGTTTCACGGGCGGTCCCTGCACTGATTTCCTGCGCGTGTTGGTACTATCTTTCCTCATGTTATTTACACCTCTTCATTTTATTCTGTAGTTGTTTTTACACTCAGTTATTATCAAGCTTTTATTATCACCGGTTATCTCTTATTTTTTTTATTTTGGTGGTTATTATGTTATCATGTCACTTTCAGGCAAGTGCAGCGGGACCCATGTGGTGACCGGTAAGTATACTATTGTTATTCTTATTCCTATTTTCCTTGTTTTTAAACTAAAAAAAATTTTTTTTTTCTGACTTCTTTTTGGTTGTCCACTCACCCATCCGTACGGCAATCTTCTTACTAATTACTATTTTCACTATGTGATATTCTGACAGGTTATAATATAAATAAAATCGCAGAAATATATTTATAATGTACATACTTGTAAATATGCATATGTATACTGTTTATACTTATAATTATGCACCATATTACCGTTTCATATATTATCAATCTGCTATTATTGGTATAGCAATTTAATTATTGTAATATACTGTATAACTGTATACAGGTAATGCACTGATTGAACCAGAATATTAATAATGATGGAATTATTAACGGTTTAAGTACATGATCTTTTGGGCACGGGAGGCAATGACACATATTTCCCCCCCCCTTTTTTTTGGCAAATTTTTTCCTGCTGTCTTTTTTTTTTTTTTTTTTTTTTTTTTTTAAATTATTATTCAAAAATTTTCCCCCTTTTAGGCAATAAAATTTTTTCTTAGTCATTTTCGGTAGTTACGACTACCGGTTTTTGCTATTTACTTTCTATATACCTTTCTTTAAAAAATGTATGACAGAGGCCTAGTGATCCCCCGTCCAGTTACCCTGTAAGTTACTCTATAAATTTAACAAAGTCTTTCAACTGTAAATATTTTAAATTTTATTTTTAACCTGCACATATTACTTTGATTGGTAGAAATATGGAAATATAAATTGAGCTTTAACTTATATTCTACTAAACTATAATTTTTTGTTATTGATCGTGAGAAATGTTAACACAATCTATTGATTCAGTGGTCAGTCCCAAATCCCAGAAGCTACAGCCAACAACAACAAGTTCACAGCCTGTACATCAAGTGCACATACTAAATAGTAATCGCTTACCAATAGATAAAAAAATTCACTATCCAATACATGAAAAATTTCAATCACCAGAAGCTATTAAAAGAGAAAAAGAAAAGATACTAAAAAGACGACAAATAAAACTAATGCATAGTTATAAAGAAAAAGACATGGAACAAAAGAACAAGAAAACTAATGAGAGACCTCCATCCCCACTCCAAGGGAAAAAGCTAATAGATTCTGAAACAGCGCAAGATGATAATATGCCATTGGAAGAGCAATTTGAACAATTATTCAGACATCTCAAGAAACACAGGCCCCATAATGATGAACAGGCATTAAAGTATCGACAAAATATCCTTAACAGAATAAAAGATCTGGACAAGCAACAAATTAACACACAAAGCCAAGAAAAGTCAATGAATGATGTAATACAAGAACTGAAAAGAGAGAATGAGGAACAAAAGACACAAATATTAAAGCAAGAGGAACAACTTAATACCCTATCAACTGAA